>OZ017740.1:266550120-266827620 GCA_963969285.1 Odontomyia ornata | reverse complement strand
ATGCTGGGTTGTCTTCCACCAATTCAATAGCTAGTTTTGACTATCCTAACGTCGGTATCTTAGACAATGTTGATGTTTCTACTGAGGATGTACTTTGCGCTATATCAAATTTAAAACCTAGTTTTAAGTTTGAACGTGGTGACTTCTCCCCAATATTTTTTAAACGTTGTGCTGACGTTATAGTTAAGCCTATTGCTTTTCTGTTCAATCTTTGCTTTAAATCAGGTGTTTTCTTAGAGTTTTGGAAAACTTGTTATGTTATCCCGATTTTCAAATCTGGTGATCGCAATATCATAACTAATTATAGAGCCATTGTCAAACAATGTACTTTTCTGAAATTATTTGATCATATAAATAAGAACAAATTATTTGATCACGTTAAAAAATGCAATATGTGACTGCCAACATGGATTCTTGCCGGGAAAGTCAACTTATACTAATTTGGCATTAATCTCAGGCGACATTGTTGATGCATTAGAATGCTATATGCAATTAGACGTTGTCTATACTAATTTCTCCAAAGCCTTTGCTAAAGTTGATCACAATATCCTACTTTTAAAATTAAGCAAATTGGGCTTGTCTGATGTTTGGCTTAGATTTATAAAAAGTTTTTAGTTAACAGAAAACTTGTCGTGAAAATAGGTAAAACAACTTCTGAGATTTTGATAGATGCCACCTCTGGCATTCCTCAAGGCACACATTATGGGCCACTCCTTTTTCTGATTTTCATTAATGATTTACCAAAATGTTTTAAATTCTCCAAATGTTTAATGTTTGCTGATGATGTGAAACTCTTCCTTAAAATTGCACAATCATCTGATTGCCACAGACTTTGGAGTGATCTAACGCGTTTCCTTGATTGGTGTACTCTTAATAATCTTACTCTAAATTTCAACAAGTGCTCTGTTGTAACATTTTCTAAAAGCATAAAGGCTATTTCCTATAATTACATGCTCGGCGATAACGCATTAATACGCAAGCAAGAAATGAAAGACAGGTGTATTATTCCACTCTAATTTTAGTTTTAACTTTCACGTTGATTATATTATTTCGAAATCTTATGCTATGATCGGGTTCATAAAGAGAAACACGCAAAACTTTAAGGACCTAATGACAATCAAATCACTTTATGTAGCATTGGTTCGCAGCGTCATTGAATATTGTTCCATCATTTGGAACCCTTTTTATGTTAAATATTGGAATTGGATTGAACGAGTTCAACGGAGTTTAACTAGATACGCTCTCAAAAATATGTATTGGCCTAATGATCTCCCAGCTTATGATGCTCGACGTAAGCTTCTTGGTTTGCAATCTTTAACTGACAGACGAACCTCTTATTCTCTATTATTCGTTTATAATATTCTTTCAGGTAAAATAAATTGTAGTGAATTACGAAACCGTTTCGTTTTTTATGAGGACAAATAGACTGTTCAACATTAAAATTCATAAAACTTATTATGCGGCTAATGAGCCTATCAATAGATGCATACATCTTTGTAATAACTTTGCAAAAGATCTTGATTTTAATTTAAACGAACACCGTTTTAAAATAAATCTGTTTGCTTTGTTTAATTAATCGATGTATCAGTTATGATATTTTTGTATAGTCTGTAAGATATTGTAATCCGTAAACCGAATAATAATAAATAATATATATATATATATATATATATATATATATATATATACATATATATATATATATATATATATATATATATATATATATATATATATATATATATATATATGTATGTATATGTATATGTATATATATGTAACTATTTTATTGAATTTTAGGACATCCTCACGATTTGATTCAAGATAATGTAAAATTGAAAAATCATAGTATTACTAACAAAGTTTAGCGAATCTCAACTACACAGATATTTCCCATTGCTGTACTCATAAAGAATTACCTCCATGATTTATTTCAGGTTTTTCGATACACAGGTGTCCAATTGCGAGGAGGAGACAAAATTTCCTCGCGTTCCTCCGCTTCCTCTGATATTGTAATTTTTATAACGCTTATTGTAAGACACTATCAAGACCTTTCATTGGATAGCCTACTCGACTATCTTAGTTGAAAAATTTTTTTTTTGGGCCCACATCCTTATATGGAGAGACCCGCCTTAAATGCCTTTGAAATGTTTTTTGGTCACGGAACTTTCTGAGCTGCTCACAAAATTTCAATAACCGCCGCGCAATCTGTTGTAGCAGACAGAACGTGGAACGGAATTCGTTTTGTTAGACGGCACGTGGAATGGAACTTGCAGGTATCTGCTACTTTGGAAGAAGCGACGAGAGTAGCAATTGAAAATTCGGAAGTTCTAGTGTAGGATAGGCTGAGAGTTCTGTGTTGTAACTTCTTGATTGATGTGAAGCTTTCTCTGGAAAACAGTTCGTAGAAAAAGAATACAGTCGATGATTTTAAGGATCATAACTAAAACTCGTATGATATCGTTCACAGCTCTAGCCATGACCAACTATGTTTGACGACTTCCTTTCCATGAAAATTTTAGCCTTCAAGTTTTTAAAAGTGAACAGGAAAAAGCTCTTTTAAGATGAAAAAGTAAATATTATTATAGAGGATCGGTAAATTTGGATCTCATTCCAATAAAGTTTAGGATTCCCTCCACAGGTAATCCCATTTATTTGTTTTTATGTTATCACTGTGATGTTTTGTATTCCAACTCAAAACGTGGAGTTTATATGAGTACTGGAAACTGTAATTAATTTTTTTCTACAAATCCGTGAGAGACACGGGTGCCGATCGTCTGGCACAAGTGTCAGCTAGCTATAAACATGACCGAGCTCAGCTGACCAGCTTCACTTAACAACCCCGTACGTGTGCTTGTCGACTAGCTATTTTGTGGGAGCCATGAGACTACACCACAAAATATTTATCATGTACGAGTATACTCTACTCTACGAGACGTACCAATCACTTTTTATTTTCTTTAGGAATGTTTTATTATGTGTCAATTAAACTACCCTCTAGTAATTCGAATTTATCTCATTAAAGTTAGAGGACACGGAGGATTAAGACAAATGCAAATATTTTACAAAAAGCAACCGTTACTTTCTCCGAAGAAGGTCGTTGCATTACAAGGGGTATGTCCAACCTAAAGATGTTAAAGTGGCGGCAGTTAACCACTAAATCACTCACCTCTGCCTTAGGGATGGAAACTTGACGGATGTAGTTAGTTTTATTCTCGTAAACAACAAACTAAGCAGTTTCGACGGGGTGGCCATATTATCTCTTCAGGAGCAGTCACTGCTGATCACCATGGGGCTGCTCGACTGCTTATTAATGAGTTAAGTTACAATTCCCTTATGGACCACAAATATTGATTTAGAATAAAAATCAAGAGTTTGGTGGGAAAACGTTTTTTTTTTATTCTACAACACACACACGGATGCATTTCGGTTGGTATTGCCGACTATCTTCAGCGCTATGCGTGAAACTACTAATGAAACTTCTGAATAAAATTGCAGTACATTAAAAATTAACGGCTTATTGGTTCTATATAATTTAGTCGGATTAATTAAAAATGAAAAATTCTGTTATCAGAGTATCGTCAATATAAAACTACTGTCCTGTTATGTGTTAACCCCATATATTATATAATAATCGATGCAAAATAAAAGTAACCATTAACACATTATTTAGCCAATTGAAATAAACTTGAATTTATTGGGTTATCGTCGATATCAATAAGATTATCCTTTATATGCATGAATAACGATTCATACGCGTCGAGTTTCCGTGGATCAGTTACTGTTTTTAGCAATTTTAAATAATTTATAAGCGATCCCGCGTAGTGTCTTCCTGTGTTGTTTAAATCCAATGCAGGTGCTGTAATCCCTTTGTTTTGATGTATCGTTCATGTTCCTTCAGGCGAACTTCAACAGCACGTTTGGTTTGTCCAATATATTTTTGATTACATTCTGTGCAATTGAATTGGTAGATTCCGCTTTTTTGTTTTGGCAAAGAAGGATCTTTCGTAGAACCAAGTAATGAGCAAAGCTTGCGGGTGTTATTATATACAATCTTCAGATTCACTTTGCTAAATTCCTTTTTCAGAGGGCTGGGAATCATAGGGACCTACTTTATGCCAAGGTAACTTGCAATTTGTTATGGTTTGCTGTAAGGCTTTGGTTGAAAATGGTTGAAGCTCTTTCTCTTTTCAATTTTTTTTCATGCATTTGGCAATCAATTTGTCCATTAGCGCTTTATCGTATCCATTCATTTTAGCTACATATACGATGTGCGCATATTCGTTCCTATAGTCTGCCAGTCATAGCACATACGATATATCATCGATCTAAACGCTGCGATATAGTTCTGATGTGAACAAAATGAACATTTGGTGATACATCTATCTGTTGTTGATTTTTTATGTTTCAAAAATCTAATTTTTCGGCCGTCACACGTAATATTAAAATCCAGTAAGGGCAGCGTTTGTACTTCATTTTCGGGTTCGATGGTAAACTTAATGGTTGGGTAACGACTGTTGAGCAAATCCAAGATATGATTTACTCTTGATTCCTTGACAACACCGAAGACATCATCTACAGAGCGCCACCAAATTCTTGATATGACGCCTTCAGATTTCATTTCTTTTTCTAATCTGGACATGAAGGCTGACGGTGACAAACTGTTTCCTATATTACATCCAAAGTCATTAGAATAATATTTTCCTCTAAATGCAAAGCAATTATATTTCCTACATGCCTCGATGTAGCGTATGTATGCGTCCTTATAATTGGCGGAGATGTCGCTTTTTTGGAGGTGATCTTTTATCGCTTCGATGGCTAAATGAACCGGGACGCTGAGGCAAAGAGCTGTAACATCGAAAGAAACTAGCCACTTGTCTTTCTCGATATCTACGTCTCTCACCCTGTCGACAAAATCATAAGAGTTCTTAACGGTGAACCCTTCCATTTTGTCAAGTTAGAGAAGGGTGAGTTGACACACGAAACGATTTTCCTCATTTTATCTCCTGTCTTATGGATCTTCGGGGGGCCATACCTCAATGCAACTTGAGGAGAAGGTACTCTTAAATGATGTTTATTTACGTTGAAAACAGAGTGTAAGGTATCTATGATGGACTTAGCATCTTTCACCATTTTATTAAGAGGACAAGGACAGCCCGTAAATTTACCCTCAGAAATTAACTTCATCATGTGTTCATCATAGTCCTTTTTGTTGATTATGAACACCTTGTTCCCTTTATCTGATTTCATATATAATACATCGCGTTGTTTTAGTGTTTTTAAGGTGCAATTCCATTTAATTGTTGTTGTGTCTAGTTTGTTGTTAGCAGCATCTTGTTTGGCTTCGCCGATGACGTGCGTTGCTTTTTTTCTGATTTTATTTTTGATGTCTATTGGCTTGTACTGGATTGCAGATTCAATATCTGCAAATATGTTGATTACAAGTGGTGATAAAGGCTTGACTGAGAAATTGAGGCCACGATTTAACAATTCCAGTTCATCTGCTTGTAATGTCTCCTGAGATAAATTCACAACTAATCCATTGACATTTTTAACTTCTGTTCTTGATTCGGTGTTACGAATTCTGCTGTTAATTAGTTTATCTAGTTTTTTAGATTGTATTTTTCGTTTTTTGATGAAAATAACTTCGCTGCGATTAAAAATGATGGACTGCTTTCTTAAAAATTCGCTGAATTCTTGTTCCGTTTTTGGTTCTTTAGTCATCTTCAAGTGTAGTTGGTACAATTCTAGCTGCAGTTGGTCGTGGTTGCTGTAGTGATGTTGTATTTCAAATTGAATCTAGTTTTTCTTTGCTACACGTATGATATTATCGAAACGCGCAAAAGAAATAGCACACTTAATTTTCATGAAATTTGGATAGACACTATTGTTTTTGCACTGTTTAAGAAATATTATGGTGGCTTTAATTCGTTTCATGTTAATAAGTTTACGCGAACAATTGTTCAAATCATGTTGGAAACACATCTTTACAAATTTGAAAACTTTTTCCAATACTTTAGTCTGTTAGATATGATCACTTTGAGGTCGTTTTAGATTAACGAAATAAAGTTACAATTCCCTTATGGACCATAAATATTGATTTAGAATAAAAATCAAGGGTTTGATGGTAAAAAATGGTAAATCGGATCAAATGCCAATAGTATTATGGGGGAGTATCAAGGTAGTTTTAGAGCAGTTAGATCGACAATAGACCAATTCTTCACTGTCAGCAGGTACTCGAAAAATGCTGGTAGTTCATAAACATAGACGTGCACTAAATTTTTGTTTACTTCAAGCAAGCATACGATAGTATTGATCATAATGTGCTGTCCCACATAATGCTCTGCTTTGGCATCCCAACCAAATCAGTCCGTTTTACCAAAATGACAATGACGTCGCCGACCTCCCAATTCCGCATCAATGACCAATTCACCGATGCCTTTGACACAAATATCGGACTAAAATAAGGAAATGGACTAGCCCCATTGCTATTCAATTTGGCTCTGGAGTACGTCACAAGGAAGCTACCCGTTGATAACCTCAAATATACAAAATATGAAACTTGGCGAATACAGTATCGAAAATGTGGATAAATTTGTTTATTTAAGGGCCAAAATGACGAAAAAATGAAAGAGACGAAATATACCGGAGAATACAGCTCGCAAATAAAATATTTTTTTCAGTTTTGATGGTCTTGAAGACCAGCTGCATACAAAGCAAAACAAAGCTCCAAGTATACAAATCTTTGATAAGACCTGTGTTATGCTATGGGTGTGGTGGATCCTAACCCGAGCATCCTCAAAAATACTGAACATCTTTGAGTGACGAGTCCTGAGGCGAATAATCGCAGTGAAGCCAGATGGGAACCAATGGCAAATTCGATACAACCATGAGCTGTATGAATTTTTTTAAGGTTTTTAGTTGCTCCAGTTTTATTGGGTTCTCCTTGGCAGCCCCTATCGCTGTTCTTGTCTACAGTTACCTTGTTGGTTCACGGTTATTTTCGCATAGCCGGGAGGCCAGAGAAGGGTTGAAACAAGCCCTTATAGATACAAGTACTCAGAGCAAGACTAGCGCTAATCAGTAGTCCGTTTCAACCGAACTTACTTCACATACCCAATGGTGCGAATTTTGTACGTACTCCGAGGCCTGCCAATTTTTAACCAGGACGGAGATGTTATGATAGTTGGGCATGAGTATGACCTCGGCTCTTTTATGTAAAAAACTGGGTCCAAACCATCATGTTTGCCAGCCTAAAGCATCAATTCCAGTTCGTTGTCTAAATCGTAGTCCAGATTCAGTCGGGGTCGTTACCTTGCATCCCAAGATGAATCCTACGGTTCCATATCCTCTCGTCCGTGAACGCAGTGTTCGGAAAGAATGCTAGCCTCCAAGAGCGCTCCTGTTAGCCGGCATTCACCCTGCGGGAATTTTCTTGGGGGCATGAGGGTTACACTCCCCAAGGAATGCTTTCGTTCAAGAGTATTCCTGAAGGCCAGCATCCCCTTACAATAGACTCCTCCCCGCCCTACAGCCACAATGTTAACAGCACATCGGGAGCGGTACAAACGACGATTAATACAATGGCAGTTAAGACGGGGGAACCACAGAGAACAACGAACAGCCTTGTCCAGACTGAGATTCCTACAGCATTCGGACGCAGCAAAAAAAAAGATGCGTATGCCAAAACGTCTACAAAATGAAGAGAAGAAGACACCAGATATTCACTTGATGGGGGAGTATATAAAGAATGTTGAGAATTCAATAATTACTGTTGTGATCGCTACCGAATGATAGCAAATAATAGCAAAACTTTCTGAAGTCCACAAAGTGATCACGGCAGCAAAAAAAAAGGGTGACCATGCCACCGCCGTGAAAAATGTGGTTGAAGTACTGTATTCAGAAATGGAAGCCACGTACCTCACCCAAGAAAGAAGGTCACAAAATACGATTGTCGTCCAGGAAAATCAGGGAAAAAAGTTAATACAAAAAGCTGGGACATTCTAAAATGAATATAATCTGCATGTGGCTCGCCAAAAATTAGACAGGGTTTAATGAATGGCCTCCTTAAAGGAAAAGAGTTCTTAAACCACATAGGGCTGTTACGAGTGAACAAATACCGCATATATACTTACGCTTCATCACTGAAGTAGTTGCACGCGAGCAAACACTGCCTTTATACTTATGCTATGCCAATGAAATTAGGCAAGCAAGCACATACGCCCATTGTCATCGAAAAATGTACTTGTGGTCCAATGAGTGAGTGAAAAGTAAATAAGCAAAAGATCAACCGCAATGTGCTTCACACGACCTATCAAATCGTGAACGACAAGCTTTGGGTGTGCTTCCAGCAAAGTAAAGCTGAAGGGAAAGCTAAAAGTTCAGGCGAAAACGTAACGAAAATGGCGCACTACCAGTATACCTTATATATACCGACATGAACTAGGAGCTCGATTTGATGTGTATCCTATATACATCATCAAGACTCCCGAGGAGAGAGAGATCTTCCTTCATGACACTTACCTCCTACTGTACCTATCTAAACTAAATCAACAGTGACCAGGGTTTATTTGATTATTTGTTTTATTTTGTTGTTAATTTTCTTAAACATTTAAATTAACACCAAATTTATTAATTACATCTTGGCGTGTTATATTATTGGTAACCTCTAACTATCAGTATAGAGTGAAGCGCTTTTCACTTTTACCTTGACTTGTCGCACTTCACAAGTGAGCACCAGTCTGTAAAGGGAATCAACAAGATGAGCTAATGGATCAGGCGTGAACGCCAAAATGTCGATTGAGGTCCACGGCTCGAGCTAAGAGCTCACCCCTCAGCATTTAGTTGAACACTAAACAACACCTCCGTCAAAAACTTCAATCGCGTAATTACTCGTACATTTTAATTAACGTTGGGAGGGAGCACGCTCCTTTAAAGATTTGAACATAGATTGCCTTCCATAGTTCATCCAAAAAGCTTTAAATATCGTTCTTTCGTAAGCTTTTAGCCTCAATTCTCCTGAAAAGTGCCAAGTAGCTGAACACATGCGCTCTCGTTCTACAAAAGATTTTCTTCCCCGCTCCGTTTCGCTTGCTCGGACGCTGAGAATCAGTAGGCGAATATGCAAAACTGAGCGAAGGAGGACTTCGGCTTTCTCACGATCTTTTTGGGGTGAATTAACGTAACTGGGGACATTGAGCGAGAGAGCGTTTTCACCTGAACTTTTAGCTTTTCCTTCAGCTTTACTCTGCTGGAAGGACACCCAAAGCTTTTCGTCCACGATGTGATAGGTCGTGTGAAGCACATTGTGGCTTCATATTTTGCTTATTTAATTTTTCGCTTGCTCATTAGACGACAAAAACATTCTTCGATGACTATGTTCGTACGTGTTTTGCCTGAAGAGTACGCGCAGATAGCTCCACGACCAAACATCAATCAAAGAATAGCATCTAACCCAATCCAAGGAAATTAGGATAAAAGTAGAAAGCAAAAGGTACTTGATAGCGGGGGCAGCAGGTCAGGGATTGTAGACAGCGTTGACAAAAAGGATGAAGGAAGCCAGAAAGACTCCTACAAAAAGTGCCAGAAAATAAAGTGAACACGGACGCTTGCCAAAAAAACTACCAATTTTGGTTTATGTTGCCTCCCTCTGGACCCCCTGATGCATGAAATGATTGTTTCGTTTCAGGTTCTAAAACTTCTAATCAAGAACTTTCATTTGATACCCCACTTGACTACCTTGATAAAAAAAAATATACTCGTGTGTACCAAATTGGAACTTATTGGGTGACGTATGTTTAGAGCAAATTGACTGTGACGCAGAAGAGATCTTATAAGGGTTCCGTTTTTGCATTACAAAACACGTAATCCCTAAAAAACAAAACTCTTTGTAGATCGATGTTTTTTGAATCAGTACTCTCAATTTAGATTAATATGATTTCATTGTAGTACCATCTTTTATATTTTTTACACGGTGTTGTAAAACTGTAAAACTAGTTCTCCCTATTCTTGTACATGGTATGGAATATGAGCCTGCATTTTTTTATGTAAGTGTTTACTTCAGATACCTTCCTTACTTTTGCTAGGAAAAATTCCATAGAAGAAAAAGGCACAAGGCTTTCATTTAATTGAATCAAATTGCTGCTCTTTACCCGTAGCTAACGATTTGTAGCCCTTTCAAGAAGTAGTTACCCACTACAATCGTCCTTTCATTTCCCTATTTACAAATTATCCCTTGAAGATTTTTCATTTTCTTATCAAATTGTTGATCCTGTTTTACTTGCTAACATCAAAGTAGATTTTCTCAAAGACAGAAGAAACAAAAGAAAATTTCATTATTCCTTTCATTGCGACTACCTCGTTTGACTTCAATGCACTTTTAGGCTATTAACATTCATTTAATTCCATTTTCAACTCATTTTACGAAGTGGAAAAATGTTACTTAGTATTTCCGTCACTGTAATTCTTTAACCTTTAAAGAATAAATGAAAAACATCTATCCTGACTTTTGTAGGAATATCAGATGCAACAAAGTTTCTTACCTTTTTCTCATACGAATTTATTTCTTTCTGCTGTCTGGGAAACGTTTCAGTCAGATAGAGAGAAAAATTTTCAAATGGAAGTTCACCTGCTAGGAAATGCTTTTAATAATGTCTCACAACCTCTCACCAAACACACTTTTCCGGTTGCACTTTGACCAAGCAATGTATGCTTTTCATTACGACTTTCTGTAACTGAGGAACTGGGTTAATGATGTGAAAATTGTCATGCACTTGCATATACTCGTACTACATAGTACTGAAATCCATGGTGTGCGCGGTAGGATCAAGTGCATGCTAAACTCGTTCGCGTTTCCCATAGGCATGTGGGAGAGGAGAATTGGGATTTCACGTCCTTGCAAATTGGATGGTTAGTTGTATGAATTGTAGATAAAAGCGAAATTTGATAAACTTAATTTAACTTTTTGCTTTTGCCACTTCCGAAGCAATGGCAGTTCCCATAAATAAATATGTACAGTTTCTAAAATAACATGAGCACATAAAGAAGATTAAGATAAATAAACTGATAAGGTAACAGGTTGATTACACTACAGAATCAGAGGTTGTTTTATCGATCCATGAATATAGACTAGTACCTTAAACAATCCATGAATAAAGTAAACAAACAGTTCATTTCCATGTGGAGCAAATATGTAATGTAACAAATATGAAAAGATGAAGAAAACACAGAGAAGTATGAATTAAACTCACATGGAGAGAATTCCAAATTATCAATCTTTAATCCAGAAAGTTTTTTAGGGGTTTGTACTGAAATACGAAACCCTATTGAAATCACGACCTGTGTCCGTCCGTCCGTTTACTTGTAAGTCACAGCATTTGTTCTCCAAAACTATAGAAGCTACAGCCATAATCTTTATGGGAAGGTCAGAAATGTTGACTTCTTGAAAGTTTTAGATTTTAAGGGGTCTCTGTATATAGGGAGGCAACCCTACAAAAATATTTTTTCATCTTTGGTAGTTGAATAGGGTGTCATTGGAAAGGACCTAATGAGATCTTCTCAAGACAAGTCTTAAAATTATCATATCAGTACCCAGGGGAAGAAGAAGTGCACGAAATGTTCGCGTACCCCACCCCCTTGCAACTAGACTCCTTCCAACCGAAAAATGTAGGCTTTGATGAGTACAACAAATACAAGACAAGTCGAAATTCGATCAACTTTGTTCGAATTGGTATGATTTATCGATTTCACATTTTCTTGAATAAAATCGTAACCTAGTTCATCCTATTTCAAGCGGTGGAGAAAAATATAAGGAACATCGAAAATTGGATGGTTTCTGCTGCAATCGCTACCAAAGAGGCCAAAACAAGGTCGTAAGTCCGGCAGGAAAAGACAGGAGTGACTCGACAATTAAAGCACTGTTGTGTGACTTCACCATTATCAAAAATTATCAAAAATGTAGTGGAACTACTGTGTTCGGAAACGGAAGCCGATAACACAATTTCCGCCCAGTAACATGAAGGGGAAAAACTAGTCCGAAAAGTGTGAGATTTTTAAAAAGAATACAATCTACATGCAATCGCCAAAAATCAGCAAAGGAATAAAGATTGGGTTCCGTGAACTAGATGAGCTCCTAGCCCGCATAGGACATTATCGAAGGAGCTGGTTAAAGCCCAAAAAGGACCAGAAGGCCGAGGAAGAGTAGAATGCTACAGAAGCGCTGAGGGCTAAGCCTAAAGGGCACGCGCAGTTAGCTCCACTATCAAACATTAATCAAAGAATGGCGCCTTGAGCAATCGAAGCAGATTGGGATAAAAGAAGGAAAAAAGAGGCACGCAATGGGCATGAAACGCCAGGTCAGGGGTTCCAGACAGTGCTGACAAAAGGAGCGAAGAAAGCCGCAAAGAAAATTCTTCAAAAAGTGCAAGAAAACAGTCCGCGTGGGCATCTAGCAAAAAATAAAACCTGAGGCAAAGCAAGAAGGAAAGAAGTCCTGACGAAGACCCCATCAGCAGCCACTTCTCAGAAAACCCCAAGATGGCTGATCCTACGCAGAAGTGCTGCGGGATATCAGGAGAAATGTAAAACCCGAAGACAATAACACTGCCATTAAAGCAGTACGACGCAGTCGGGTCACTTACTGAGCGAATTCGGAGCAAAGGCCGTAATAAAGAAGGATTTTGACACACAGTAGAACAAAGTTCTCGGTAAAAGCGCAATTGTAACCTCACGTGAGCGATAGAAACGATCGAAATAAGTGACGTTGACTGCATCAAGGACCTCGCCGAGGAAGGAGAGGCCATCGAAAGGAAGTTCCTTATCGTGAACAGGATCAAAGTGAGGCTGACACCAGAAAACTATAGGAGACAGCGTAAGGCTATCATTGACTTGACTAAAAAGAACCCCGAGCAATTTCTAAATAAGGGCAAAGTAAGAATAGGGTAGCTTATCTGCAGGATACGGCGAAGCGCAGCGCCTCTTCAATATTTAAAAGGCGAGTTCCCTATGCTACAAATGTGCAATAATCGAGCAGCCACCTAGGCAAACCGCTCGAAAAGCATTCCCGGGCGGAAACACCATTTTTGTTTTGCTACTCAAAAATCCTTACGTATCATTTAATTTTTTTTTGTATGAATATACTTTAATTTTTGGTAAAAAAATTTACAGGTTTGACTTGTATCTTTAACATTTAAGGGATTTTCAATGATATGTAGTTCTCATCTTATCTTGGCTATATTCTCATCTCCTATCACTAATTGTTTGTAATTTTGTAACGATTATAGTAAAAACAACATGTTCAAATAAAATGCAAATCCTAAGCTGCAGAATCTTTCCAATTCCCCCCTGTAGTAATCGAGCAGTTGTTGAGGCAAACTAATCGGAAAACATACCCACGCGAAAACACCATTTTTGTTTTGCTACTCAAAAATCCATAAATATCATTTAATTTTTTTAAGTTTCGTTTGTAATTTAAAAATGGTGCTTTTGAGTAGTAAAACAAAAATGGTATGTTTTGACCAGGAATGTTTTTCAAGCAATTTGCCTAGGATGGATTGGATCTTGACCGCGTTTTGGGATCAGGAAAATGTCAGGCGAAATCAGAGCTTCGATCCCAGGCCGCCTTATGCTGCTGAGTGATCAACATTCTGACAAAGGGTCTGTATCATAGTATCCTGATGAAACTGGTACTGCCACCATCCGGGCTTGGAATAGTGATTTCTAGGTGGAGAGTTGTGGATGGGGGGATGGTTTCTTGTGGGCTCGGTGCTCAGGGACCACCTTCTTTAATGCGCACCTAACGCCGAATGAATCGATATCATCTTTCCAAGCCAAGCATAATGCTTTGGAGGGCACTGTCTCAAACGCAGATGGCAACGTGCTCGTTGGGATAGACTTCAACACCAAAGCAATCGAATCGGGTGACGAGGCATGCAACCGAGTACCAGCATATAAGTCGGCAGGAAATGCGTTCGCAAATTAATTAACAAGAGCAAAGCTCACTGCTGTGAAGATCTAACGAACAATGAGAATAAAGACCCGTGATGCTTTGATTACAAACTAGTTACGCGGAAGCTTCGTCCCCGACAGAAATCTTCCATACTCGTTGCAGAAAAGATGGACGGGATAGTGTGAGCACTCTTCTCCCCCCATCACGTCTGTGTTGCCGCTGTTCAGCAATCATTTCACCAAAAGCGAGGAAGGGTCCAGGTCCAAACGGTATTCCAGCTGAGGTGTTGCAACTTGTCTATCACCATTATCCTGACTTGTTGCTCAGCACATTCAACGCTTGCCTGCGAGGCTGGGTTTTCCTGGTAGGATAGAAGGTGTCAAAGCTGGTGTTTATCAACAAAGTAAGGAAAATCCCGGATCGCCGTTTGCGTACCGCCCGTTATGTATGCTAGACAATGCTGGGAAAGTGCTAGAAAAACTCATCAAGGAACCAAAGCCTGATTTCGACACGACCCAGGGCCAACAAAGGATAAGAGTTACATTGTATGTTAGCTAGGGATCTATCCTTCGTCCCAACCTGTGGAGCGTTTCTTATGACGGGCTACCGTGACTCGAGATACCAGATGAGTTGCGCTAGATTGGCTATGTGGATGATGTGTCGTTTTAGGTTACTGGAAGCACCGTTGAACAAGCGCAACTTAGACTAGGTACGCTCATGCATCAAGTGAGAGACTGGATGACGGCTCGAGGGTTCAGCTTAGCACTGGAGGAAACCGAAGTGGTCATCTCGGCAAAAATGAGTAAAGTTTATCAGTATTGGAGACATGCTAATCGAATCGAAGCCAGTAGTGAAGTACCTGGGGCTACTGACTGACTCGAAGATGAGTTTCTCTGAGCAAATCAGGACAACGGCTGGGAAGGCTGCTTCAGGAGTATTGGCTCCGATTCAACTCATGGCCAACGTAGAGTTACCCAGCACATCAAGAAGACTTAGTACTACTGTACGGAGGGGAAGTATGGGACAAAACCCTCAGTAAGGTGTTTGACCGAAAATGCTTGGCACAGGTACAGAGAAGAGGAGCACTGAGGATTGCATCTTCCCATCCATCAGTCTCCGATTCGGTGGTGAAAGTTATTTTAAAAGTGACATCTGTTGCCCTCCTTGATAGAGAGCGCCATGCTATTAAGCTGCGTCGAAGCGAGGATGCGAGGGAGATGGTTCTCCGTGAAGAGAGACAGAACTCACTCAACGATTAACAGCAGTCTTGAGTGAATTGCACAAAGGGAAGGTGGACTACGTGCCTCATCTCAAATGTGAGACCGTAGTTATATCGAAGGCAGGTTAGAGTCATTTCTATCTGATCCAGGTTTTGAGTGGACATTGGTTTTTGCAGCCTTACCTGCACAAAATCGGTAAGTTACGGCCCCATGATTGTCGGTTTTGCCCAGGAGAGGAAGACAATGCCTGCCACACATTTTTTGGGTGCACAAAACGGGACAGGTATTGAAACGACCGGGAGATAAATGAGATCAGGTGGAACGTGTTTTTCGGGCAGTCCTAAAATATCAAAGATACTTATAGCAGCTGGGGGCGTTGGATTTGGGGGATTGCGTGTCTGATAATTCCTCTTACCTTCTGCCATCCTGCTAGGAAAGAGATCTTCAGCTTGAAGGCACCTCATGGCGTAGCAATACAAGACCTGGCCTAGAATAATATGTCAAATGGTTTCAGGCTGGGTTCTCGGGTTAACAAGGGAGATGTTCAGTGTATAGTCCTGTCGCTTGCAAGCTTGGGAGTCCCACACTCTGCATGAATGACATTCACCACCTAATCATAAAAAAATACATCTAATACTTGCATAAGAAATCATTTTAAACTTATCGAAAAGATTCAGAGTTTCGTACATAAATACATCACAGGCACCATGTTTCCCCTCAAAAAGCTTTGCTGAACTCTCAGCAAATTAAACATGCTCAAATCAAACACGATTACTTATGTTTCCATCAAAACCCAAAGGAAGTGAGAAACGAACTGGAATTGATGCCATGTGATGGTTTGGGCCTAGTTGCTTTGCACAGTAGCGTCGAGGTGAAACTCGTGTGTGAACGGCTCCAATTCAACTATCATACCGTCTCTGTCCCGGTAAAACCTTGGCAGACCTCGGAGTACGTTCGAAGTTCGCACCATTGGGTTGGTGGTGTAGGTTCGGTTGAGACGGTCTCCCGATTAGCGCTGGTAAGGCTCTGATCACTTGTTCCCATAAGGGCTTGTGCCAACCCTCGCATGGCCTCCCTGCTCTGCAAAGAAAACCATGAGACCAAAAAGACGACGACATACACGAACGGAGATAGTGGCTCCGACGGGGGATCCAATAAAACTGGAGCAACTAAAATTAGAAGATAAAAAAAATTCAAAAAAAAAACAAAACATAATAACAACGACGACGCAACCAGCGGTTGCAGCCACGATGTTAACAGTACATCGAGAGCGGTACTAACCACGACAAAAACGACGAAAAGCACAATGACAGTGAAGACAGAAGAAAAACGGAGATTAGCAGACAGTTTGGTTCAGACTGAGATTCCTGCGGCGTTCGGGCGCAGCAAGAAAATGATACGAACGCCAGAGCATCCTATTAAGGAAAAGCGGGAAACTCTGCAGGACGCTTCAGGTGTTCGAGCGGTGGAAGATAATACAAAGAGCATCAAAAATTCGATTATCACTGCTGCAATCGTTACCGAAGCGACCGATGCAAGGTTCGCAAATCTTGACATAGCAAAGAAACATCCTGAACCCAACGAGGAGATTATGGCACAAAAGGCAACAAGTGACCAGACAAATAAAGCAACGTTGTGCGATTGCACCGTCAACATCGAAAATGTGGTGGAAGTACTGCGTTCGGAAACGGAACACGATAACCTCTCCCAAGGATGGTTGCAAAGTACAATTGCCGCCCAGCGATACGAAGAAGAAAGGCTATTGCAAAAGCGGGAGATGTTCTGAAAAGAATACAATCTGCATGCAACTCCCCAATCAGTAAATCAGTAAAGGTTAGGCTCCTTGAACTAGAGGAATTCCTAGATCGCATAGGGTACTATCAGAGGAGCTGGTTAAGGGCCGAAGATGAACCGAAGGCTAAAGAAGCGCTTGAAGCGAAATCTAAAGGTGACATGCAGATAGCTCCACTATAAAAAGTCAATAAAAGAATGGTGTCTAGCCCAATCAAAGGAGATCGGGATGAAAGAAGGAAGGAAGAGGCACTTGATGGGCTTGGAGCAGCAGATCATGGGCTCCAGATGGTGCTTACAAAAGGAGCGAAGAAAGCAGCTAAGAAACTCCTTCAAAAAAAGCCAGAAAGTAAAGTTTGCATGGACGCCCAATCAAGAAAAGGACCTGATGCAAAACAGGAGAGGCAAAAGTCCCGACGAAGACCCCGGCAGCAGGCACTGCTCGTAAAGCCCCAAGATGGCCGATCCTACGTGGAGGTGCTGCGGTACGTCAGGGGAATCCTTAGGCCCGAAGACACCAATACTACCATTGAAGTAGTACGACCAACGCAGTCGGGCCACATACTGGTCAAATTTGGAGCAGAGGCCGGCAATAAGGAAGCATTCTACGACGCAGTAAAGAAAGTCCTTACCAAAAGTGCAACTTTAGCCCCGCTTGAACCGATAGCAACGATCGAGATACGAGACATTGACTGTGTCACGGATCTGGCCGAGGTAGGAGAGGCCATCAAAAGGGAGTTCCCTAGCGTGGGAAGGATCAAAGCGAGACTGACACCAGAAAACAACAGGGGCAACGCATGGCCATAGTTGACTTGACCGAAAAGGACGCATAACAATTCCTGAACAAGGGCAAAGTTCGAATAGGGTGGGTTGTCTGTAGGATACGGCGAAGAGCAACGCCTCTTCAATGTTTCAAATGCCTTGGTAATGATCACGCCACACGAGTATGCAAAGGATCTGATAGGAGTTCCCTATGTTACAAATGCGGTGAAACGGGACATAAAAGAAAATAGTGTACAAAGGAGGCACACTGTATTCTTTGCAAGGATGCTGATCCAAAACCTGATTTTGGACACGTCTTAGGATCAGGAAAATGCCGGGTGTTCCAGGAAGCCCTAGCCAAGGCAAAATCAGAGCTCCGATGACCCGCCTCCTGCACCTAAATCTACACCGCAGTTCTACCGCCCAAAATCTGCTTGAGCAGTTTGCGAGGAATATGAAAGCCGACTTCTTGCTGCTGAGTGAGCAACACCATAATAAAAGTCCTGCATTATGGTATTCTGATGAAACTGGTACTGCCACCATCTGGATTCGGAACAGTGACTTTCAAGCGGAGAGTTGTGGACAGGGGATGGTTTCGTGTGGGTTCGGGGCTCAGGGATCACCTTCTTTAGTGTGTACCTAACGCCTAACGAATCGATATCATCTTTCCAAGCCAAGCTTAATGCTTTGGAGGGCGCTGTCTCGAACGCAGAGGGCAAAGTTCTCGTTGGGGGCGACTTCAACGCTAAAACAGTCGAATGAGGCATGCCTCAGACGGATTCGCGGGGAAAATGAATCCTGGAAATGGCGGCCAGGACGGCCCTCGTCGTACTAAACTCCGGAAATACGCCGACTTTCCGCCGTATTGCCTGTGAGTGATCCATACCGGACGTGACATTCGCCTCGGAGTCCTTTGTATAGAGGATACACAAGTGGAAAGTATTAGAGGACTATTCAGCCAGTGATCATCAGTGCATTCTGCTTAAGGTAAGTGATGTTGACTCCCGACATCCCTGCTTTCGGCTTTCTACAACTGGATGGGACATTGGAAGGATGGACGTCGAGGTGCTCACAGCAGGTGATCCGCTGCAGGGAGCTTCGGAGGGGACGAGAGAACTGGCAGCTCAAGACGTGGTGAACTCTACTACGAGCATCATTATGACTGCTTGCTGCGCTTCTATGCCCGGTCGAAGACCCCGACACGGCAAGCCCTCAGTGTACTGGTGGTCAACTGAAATCGCTAAAAGCGAAGGGAGTGTCATAAGCTTTGACGTAAGGCTCAACGGGCGCCGAACCGTGAAGAGGCATGCAACTGGGTGGCAGCATATAAGTCGGCCAGGAAATGCCTTCGCAAATTGATCAAAAGTAGAAAGGCACGCGGCTGGCAAGACCTAGTGGACAATGTGAACAAGGATCCGTGGGGCCTTGGCTATGAGCTGGTCATGCGGAAGCTTGGTGCCCTACGGAAGCCTTGTATACATGGCACGGAAAAGATGGACGCGATAATGCGGGGACTCTTCCCTGCCCATCCCGTCCGTGTTGACGCTGTCCATGGTGAAACAGCAGTCGAGTGTTCACTCTTCACGCAGCTGTAACTGGAGGAGGCAGCACGTTCAACGCTTCCAACGCTTGCCTACGGGACGGGGTTTTCTTAGTACGATGGGAGGTGTCGAGGCTCGTGCTGATCAGCAAGGGGAAGAGAATTCCCGAATCGCCATCTGCATACTGACCGTTATGCATGCTAGACACGGCTGGGAAAGTTCTAGAGAAACTCATCAAGGGAAGACTCACTGACGCGATTCGTGCTGCTGGGGACCTATCTCCTCGGCAGTACGACCTTAGAGCAGGACGTTCCACCATTGATGAGATTGAAAAGGTGCTAAACGCGGTCCAAAAGGCAGAGGCATATAGCCGCACCAAGCGATGGATCGTCCTGTTGGTGATACTCGACGTCAGGAACGCCTTCAACTCCGTTAGATGGATGGATATTCTGGATACGCTGGAAAACTCTTTTCAAGTTCCAGAAATCTAATGCGGCTTTTGAAGAACTACCTAAAGGACCGAAGCCTGCTCTACAACACGACACAGGGCCACCGAAGGGTGAAAAGTATATCCTTGGTCCGGACCTGTGGAACGTGTCTTACGACGGGCTACTGAGACTTGAGATGCCAGATGAGTCGCGCTTGGTCGGCTATGTGGATTATGTTGTGGCTCTGGTCGCTGGACACACCGTTGAACAAGCGGAACTTAGGCTAGGTATGCTAATGCGCCGAGTGAGGGAGTGGATGACTGCTCGCGGGCAGAGTTTAGCACTGGAGAAAACCGAAGTGGTCATCTTGACAAAAAAGAGAATCCCTAGAGTAAAGATGATCAGTATTGGAGACATACTAGTCGAATCTATGCTAGCGGTAAGTACCTGGGGCTACTGATTGACGGAAAGATGAGTTTCTTTGAGCAAATCAAGGCAACGGCTGAGAAGACTGCTTCGGAAATATTGGCTCTGAGTCGACAGTCCTTAAAGATAAAAGGGACTCGCAGTAATTGTAGACGCTGGGTGTGGGGGATTATATCTTTGGAAACTTCTCTTCCTCCCTCCCTTCTGCTGGAATAGGGATCCCCCAGCGCCTCACGTTGTAACAAAATGAAACCTGGCCCGAAGTAATGTGACAAATAGTTCCAGGCTGGGCTCTCGAGTTGAAAAGGGAGTTATTTAGTGGGTAGACCATTGACTTGCGAGCATGAAATTCCCACACTCTGTGCGTAATTGATATTTACCACCCAACCAAAAAAAAATACATCCATAAGAAATAATCCAAACTTATCTAAAAGGTTCAGTGTTTCGTTCATTAGTACATAATAGGCGCCATTTTGTTTCAGCTTAAATAGCTTTGCCAAATGCTCATCGTATTGAACATGAAAGCTCAGATTTCTCTGAAGAAAAGTTAGGTTGATTTGAAATCTGTATCAATTATAATTCCATACAATTCAAACAGCGATTACTCACTTGGTTATGATTTGATTTCATGAAATTTCGTAAATTTTAAGAAGTTTAAAGGCACTGTTTCAATTTTTGAAAGAAAGTGTAGAATTCACAAATCATACTAATATTAACAGAGTTGAGTGCATTCTGAATTCTGACGTATTTGTTGCCCTTGTAGTCATAAAAACCTACTTCCGTGATTTTTTCAGATTTTCGCGAGGGGAGGGGACACAAGTATTGTTCGTACATTTTGCTTGCCCCTGGACCCCCAGATGCGCAAAATTCTAAGGCCTTTCATTTGATACCCTACATGATTTCATTTGATGAAAAAAAAATGTTTAACGGCCACTTCCTCATGAGAGGGACCCCCTTAACGAATTTCGAAGTATTTGATAAGACTAAACTTTTGAGAGATATTTTCATAAAGACTGAGTTCTGAAATTTTCACAAAATTTGAGCTTTGTAGCTACTATAGTTTCTGAAAGAACTTCTTGTGATGCACGAATAGATGGGCAAGTGGGCAGACAGGGCGCAGAATGAATAGGTTTTTGTAAAAAAAATTTCACAAAGCCCAATGATCATAGAAATACATCCAATACCAGTTAACTTGGAGGCTGAAATTCGTTGAATTTATAGAAGGATTTAGTATTTTCGTCAGTAAAACTGGAATTAGTATTATTAAATTGTATGAAATCAGCCATTTAATTAGTTCTTTGAAATATCCTCACCTTCCAAAATTTTTAATAAAATTTACAAAAGTTCTAGACATTTCAATTTCCTCTGATTACAGCAACCATATACGATTTTCTACTACATGGACTTTCCATAGGACCAGACACAACTTTTGGTTAGATATGCTCCAAATTTTCAGATAAGCTGAACAACAAAATGTATAAGCAATATTTTTGTCCCCACCTTTCGCGGTTGGACACCTTTGGGCCAAAAATCTGTCAAAATCACGAAGATAGACCTTTATGAGTACAAAGGCGACACATACCTCAGAAATATTAATAACTCTGTTAATAATAGTATGATTTGTAAATTTTACATTTTCCCCCCAAAATTTGAAACGATGCCCTTAATTTTCGTAAAATTTTGCAGTTATAGAGGATGATATAACACCCTTCATCATCATCTGCCTCTCCCATCATCACGGTTACGCGACCTTGTCTGCTAGTTCTTTGCTCCCAACAATTATCTGCTCTTAGTTTCTATTGTGTCTTCCCACCGAGTCCCCGATCTTCCCGCTGTACGTCTACCTTGTGTTCTACCTGTCAATGTTCTTTTGGGTAGCCATTTTACTTTCATTCTTCCTACGTGGCCCGCCCGTAGCAATTTACACAATTTTACGCAAGAGGAAACAGGTGAGTTTTGAAATAGTTCATAAAACTCATCGTTGCAACGAAGTCTCCACTCGGTTCCTTGTTTCACTGGGCCATACATTTTTTGAAGCACTTTGCATTCAAATACGTCCTGCCTTTTCAGATTTGGGCGTCAGGGTCTATGTTTCGCTTCTATATAACTAGTTTGACTAGTGTTTTATAAATGGGAGCTTATTTTGCTTGTGCACAACTCTGGACCTTAGAATGGGAAGTACAGAGTAATATGCTTTATTTGTTTATGCAGCATCCAATCCCACCTTTTTTGGCGCCTCTTCTATTCATGTTGGCCCCAAGACACACAAAAATTTCCACACTATGGTCAGGTTTTAACAAACTGGAATTTTTGTCCTCGTTTGAGCCATGAATCCAGTTTTAGTTCCATTGATTTGTAAACCAATTTGATTTGCTTCAGGTTCTAAACTCATAAATGTGCCTTTGGTATTTAAGGTTGACCGTGCCATAATACTGACGTCATCAGAATATGCTACCAATTGTGTGGACTTGAACATTGGTGTGCCGGAGGTTTCACCTCATGTCTTCCTGATGTCACGTGGTCCAGCGCAACATTAAAGAGCATTGGAGTAAGTTCCCCCTTATTTTAGGCCTGATTTCATTATTAAGCTTTCCGTTAGTTCACCGTTCACTCTGATCTTGGACTCTGTGTCTAGCATCGTGACCTTAACCATGCAGACTAGTTTTGTTGGGACCCCAAAGTCAAGCATTATTTTGTACAGCGCATTTCTGTCAACACTGTGGTATGCTTGCTTGAAGCCTACAAAAATTTTGTGCACTTCGATGTTATATTCCCAGCACTTTTTGAGCACCTGCTTCACTCAGAATGTTTGGTATATGGTAGACCATTGAGACTGGAACCTATTGCCTTGCTTCTAGAACGTTCACTGTTTCAGTCTTTCTTGAGGACTCTTTGAATAGCTCATGGAAATATTTCAGTCATCGGTTTTCAGAATCTATTGGGTCACCTATGATGGCTCCTTGTACACTTTTGCAAAGATATGTTTGTAGATTATAGCCCTATCTGAATTGTTTGATTGAGGCATACGCTGATCAAACTTCAGGGAAAGTCATATTTTCGTTTCTCTGTTGGATCTTGGTGTTGTTTGTCAGTCGTTTCTTTCTTCGGTACATTTTTTTAACTTGTCGTCGAAGGTTTTTATATTGTTCTTCTTTGGCCCGAGTTGATCACTGGATGTATTTTTTGTGCATCTGGTTACTTTTTTCAATCACTTCCTTGCATTTTTCTTTATACCTGTTATTCCTACTTTTTTTTTATCTGCTACATGGTTTTGATGTCATCATTACTAACTTTACCTGCGGGGATATGTTGGTGCGATTTTCTAGCACTGACATGCATCTGAACGTTACTGAACTATCATTTAACATGTGTATCTGGTACCTTGGAGTAACGGATGCTCCTTGTTTACAGCTCTTAAAGATGCGGTATTGGAAATTGACCTTTATAAGGTAGTGGTCCGAATCATAGACAGCGCTGCGGAACGAGCGCGCGTCAAGAATGCAGGTGGTGGCTCGTTTCTTTATGAGAACATGGTCAATCTGTTTGAATGTGCAACCGTCTGGGAATTCCCACGTTCTTTTATGGATACCTCGATGTGGAAAGTGTATGGAGCGTAGCTCATCATCATCATTCAATTATTCAACCATTTTTAACAAGAAGTGGCATTTTTTATGTCAAATAATCCGGCAATTGAGTTTGAAGTAGTTTGACTTTTCAACGGGAGTGATTTTGTTCCGCTTCATGGTAGAAGAAATTTATTGTGATCGCTTGCAAAATGTTGTTACATTCAAAAACAGTCCAAAATCTGCGAAATGGAAAGACGTTTCTGCGGTAGTATTGAAAAAAATGTTGGGATTACTTTCGCTTATGAACAAAGTTGGTTAAGATAGTAGGGATGAATATCAGTCTATAAATAAAACAATTGAAGCCCCAACTTTTGCGCAAATGATGTGTACAGATCACTTCCGCTAAATATGGTATTTGTGGCAATTTTATAATCATGAAAATGACATTAATATAAGGGATCGCATCTTATTCTATAACGAAATTTGAACACGTATATAAGTCATAGCAGAAGTTCATATATTTTAGTGGCTAGAACACACATCCCGTAAGCCGAAGGTCCCTGGTTTGAATCTCTTTGACGGCAACGAGATTTAGTTCGAGTGATTCTTCGGCCGGACTAGAAACCCGTAGGGTTGTGATACGTGCTGGTTTAAAATCAGAACGTATCGCAGCTGGGTGAACGGACACACGGCTAAAGCGGGATACTGACCATATAACCTTGTGGAGTGCCGACACATTCGATCATGACAATGAAATACTCTAACTATCTCTAAGCAAAGATCCAGAACATGCTGTGGTGCTACAATTTATTTTACTTTTTATTTAGGAGCTGTTACTGTTACTTTTACTTTCACCCTTGTTATATTAAGAGTTGTCGTTAGATGAAAATTTCATTCAAATGGAGGACGCGGCCGATGGACCAAGACAGCTGAAAGTGCTATTTGCATGAAGCTAAGACCCAAGAGGAGCTGTAGTGCTACAAAGAAGAAGAAAACTCGTGTTATGAAGATGTCGTCGATCATTCAAGGTGTATAAGGCTTCTAAAATCTCCAATTATGGGGTTCTTATTTGAATGGTTTGTGAAGCGAAAACAGGATATATCAGCACTTCCCGAACATTTGATGGTGAAGGAAGTTGACTTCAGTAGACAATCACCTCCTACAGTCGTATGAAAATATGTGGCACAACATCTATATCGACAAATATTCTTATAGTGTCCTTACGATTTAACTCTTATTACAAAGTAAATTTCGTAGTTGTAGTACTATACGTAAAGTGTAGGCCTTCTGCATGTTTGCAATATGCAAATTTAACATAAGGCAAAACATGTATTGTCACCAAAAAGATATTCTTTTACATTGCTGGCAATGAAAAGGTCCCACTAAAATCATATCCTCCTCAATTAGTGGACCGAAATTTTATTGAGCATTTTTTAAATCAGTTAAAAAAACGTCCGAGAATACATAACATTAAACGCGAAACCCAACTAAAAGAATTGTTACATCTAGAGCAGAGCAATACTAGTTCTAGTTTTACAAGGAACTCAATGCCTCGAAAGTTGAAGGATGTTGAAAATCCAATAAAATACTAAAGTTAATAAATTAAAAGTAAGTAAGTATTATTTTGTCTTGATTTTTGCCTAAATATTTTTTTAAGAAGAAATAGTTTTTATTATTTAATGTATTGTAACAACCACGGAAGTCACAGCAGTAGCAGACATTAAGTTTTAGCAGAGGGGTTCGTCACCCGGGCTAGCATACTAAGGCCGGCTAGCGCTCAGTTGTGTCACGGTTTTTCTCGGGTACCCTCTGCTCGTGCTATGCCACCCTGCACATAAAAACTAATACGAAAAGAAACGGATGGGATGGTAGGAAGTCATCTTGAGAAATGAAAAATTAATATTTTTAGTGAATCATGGCCGTTTTTGTTTTTTTTTTTTATTTTAATCATGATTTTACAATATCACTCCAATCAAATACTGAACAAGAAAAAAAAACTCAATAAATCAATTAAAAACTCTTCTCGTGAAATTATTTCAAAACAAAGTAATTACAGAAAAAAGACATAACAATTGCCAAAAGAGAAAAAAATTCAATTACAAGCAGTTGAATCGAAAAAAAATTACTACTCACCCTTTTTTCAAAGCTGTGTAGTGCTCTGTGACTGGAAGGGAGAGACTGATAAAATTTATAAAAAACCAACTGAATTTACTTCAGTAAAGAATAAAAAACAAAAAAAAAATCAAACGGCCACAAATCCGCGTGCCCGCTCCTTGAAATCGTCGAATAATTTATTTAAAATAGTCTGTAAAGCTGTCACTGTTACTTTCACCCTTGTTTTTATGTTTTCGTTGTTTTCAATTTTAAGGTCTTTGTAAAAAAAATTTTTACAAAGACCTACTAGTTTCGCAACCTGTCTGTCCGTGCGTCACAGCTAGTTTTCTCAGAAACTATAGAAGCTACAATGCTCAAACTTTGTGAAAAGGTCAGAAGTGATGATCTCTCAAAAGTTAAGGTCTTACCAAAAATTCGAAAAATTTTTAAGGGGGGTCCCCCCTTATAACGAATTAGCCCTTAAAAAAATTTTTTAATCTAAGGTAGTATCAAATGAAAGGCTTTAATTAGAATTTTTAGGATCTGAAATAAAAACATCATTTTATGAATTAGGGGGCCCTGGGGAAGGCAAAATGTACGAAAAATGTGCGTACCCCCCCTCGCGATTGTACGCCTTTGAGCCGAAAAATCTGAAAATTATCATGAATGAATACAAGGGCAACAAATAGCTCAGAAATCGAAATTCACTCAACTTTGTTAATAATAGTATGATTTGTACATTTTACATTGTTGCCCATAAAATCAAAACGGTACCTTTAAATGTTTTGAAATTATGCAATTATATAGACTGATATAAGATTTTTACGTTTACAAAATTTAAGTGAGATCGAGTTATAATCAAGTGAGTTATAGCCATTTCAATTGTCTGGAATTACAACAACAATAACACGTGTTTATGGTTGATACATATTTCAAATTGACCTGGGCACTTTTATTTTCAATTTTCATGAAACTTTAAGAAAAAGTGTTTAACTTGAATGTGTTCAATCGGCCGAGCATTCAGAAAAATAATTTAACCTAGATCAAAATGGCGGCTGCATTGTGCTTATGAAAGAAACTACATTTTTTGCATAAATTTGAACGATTTTACATCCAAGTATTGGATGAATAGTTTAAGTTATCGATTCACGCTATTAGAAAACTTGTTTCTAGCCCTAGGATGTTTACAAAAACCTTGTGGTAGGAGCACTCTCCTGCTTACTCAACTTGTTGTATAATAAAAACAGTCACTAGAGAAAAAAAGCCCGTTCGTCTGGTCGCAAAATCTACGCAGCTAATTGTATAATTAGATTAACTCAATCAAACACTTTGTCAACCACAAACTACTTCCAATTGAAAGCAAAAAATGGCCTCCTCTAGCACGAACACAACTGTTGATTGACTGTATATTCGATGATTCAATTAATATCAGAATCTCCCGTTCATAGTATCACATTATTTTGTTTTTTCCACTCTATTCATCTAAAATTTAATTTTCATTACCTTTCATTTTTTCCTAAATTTTCTTATCTTCACAGCACCATCACTCAAACTTTTTCCCATCTCATTAAAAATATTCTTTCCCACCCTCCACTATCGCTTACCACCACTTCTGTCATCGCCAAAAATGGACCGAAAAAAAGGAACCTTCTATCACAAAACTCAAAAACTTTTCTTCCCGAATTGAAAACTCAGTCCTCAAATCCTAAATTAAGGCTTCCCTTATCAATTCCAATTAGGAAACTTTCCCCGACACCGGAAAAGAACTCCTTTTTTCTGATAGCTAAAACTAAACTCCCTAATCCAAAAAAACTAATCATGCAATTCTTTCCTTCCTAATCGCCACTGCTGCATTGAGGTAACGTAATCGAAGTTCAATATACTTTCATTCTGTTATCCACATATCTTTACCATACCGACAAACGCAACAATTTCTATTTTGTATATATGGCGATTTGCATAACCATTATAGCGCTTTGTTATATGCAAATCGCTATACACATGGAAATAATTACTTTTGCCGATATCTCAAAAATGGTGTTTTCCTACGCTCGGGAGTACTTGAACCCAGCATCCTGGTGGACTCCACGGTGGAGGGTCTGCGACGCTACCACCGGAGCTAGATCTGTTGATCTCCCACTCATTCATTTAGCAAGTTCAACTGCGAACCTTTCTTTCCCCCAGGGCGGGACTGATCTGGTAATTCAAAGGGGTAAAACTCCTATTGTTGGGTTTTCGTCTTCGATCCCAGTGAAACCGGCGGAGACTGGCATTCTCAGGGTACTCGAATCGCTTAGTAAAAATGCTAGGACAGGAACTTGATCCGAAACATAGTGGCTTTGTGATTGTTCGATAAAAAGATCAACTCATTGCTGCGGACCTCAACCCTGGAAGTATACTCAGGTACCACGGGCAGCTGATGAGCCCCCATCTTCGGATGGTCAGCTGATTGGTTGTGGTCTTTTGGGGAGTTTCGTGGTGGCTGTTGGTTAAAAACAAAGGATCGCGTTGACCTTATAGCGTCAGATAAAGCTGGGTCTCGTTTCTACCAGTATGAACGTTGAAAGTTCACTCAATGTAAACTGGAACCAATCTTGGGGGCGATGATTGGCGCTTAAACCGATCGCAGTCTAATAGTGACCGTGAGGTTAGGCATATAAAAGGCAAGTACTCACGTTAATTATATTCGACTATGTGAACCTTTCTTAATGGGCATTGAAATGAAATTTTTAGTAGGGAAGCGTGAATGAATTTTTGTAAGTATAACAAATAAAATTTGTTAGTTGGAGATTATGAATGAAATTAGATAGTATGAAGGAAAGAATTAGGTTTTGTTAGTGAATGGGTCTCGAATGAAATTTCGTTAATGGGAAGCAATTAATGTTTTTTTTTGTAAAAAAAATAGACTAAAAGGTAGAATTAACATGATGGCCAAATTAAAATTAAAGGTAAATGGAATAGCTATAAAAAAATATACAAAAAAGGGTAGGTGTGCCCAAAAGAAGGTGGAGATATTATGGAGGCAATTTGAAGTTGCGAATGGGACAATGCCGGTATGCCGGAATTCGCAACAGTATTTATATTTTATTGAATTCTCAGTTTTTTGTACACATACAAGTAAGACTACACAAAAGTAAAATTAGTTTACGATAAACAGTCAAGTTCCTATTAGAGGCACTCAGATTTTGTGACTTACGGTACATTTAAATAATGAGTTGTCTGCATGGAAACAACTTCAAAGCGAAACGAATTTATGATTCTTTATCTTTCTGAGTAAAAATTCAACTTAGGCAGGCATTAGGCCCTAATTAGGCATGCCTTAATGATTTCCGCATTAGGCCCTAATGCCAAACGTAACGCATTACCCCATCACTGCCTAAATTAGGCTACTGGCAAAGCGTAAGGAGAGAAATTACTCAAAATTTCACTAACGCCAATGAACAAGCAAGCGGAGATAAAAATGAACTCCTGATAGGTGTGGATAAGAATGAGATATCAGCAAATACTTTGAAACTCCTGACAAAAAAGAGTACATTGAAACTAGTTTCCTCAAAGAGTTAGCTTTTGCCGCAGATATTCAGCTTGAGGAAGCGATCCGTGGACCATATTTTCAGGAATGAAAGCGTGTGACTTTAGAGGAAATATCTTTACATTTGGAGTACAGAGCATTGGAACTAACTAAACGTCCTGAGCGAGGGAGATTGCTTGGTTCTAAGATAGATAGATAGAATATAATAGAACACCAAAATGTGCAAATGGTAGCCAGGCGCTTGACTCAGAGATCTCGATTTGACTTTCGCGTGACATATACGCCAATAGCCAATAATCGATAAAATTACTTGCAGCATTGTCAACTTAACTAGGAGTACCAATTCAGCAGATATATGCGGCTACTGCATATTTGAACAGTGACTTTAACAAAGAACTTTATGAAGGTTCCATCGAGCTGAAAGAATCTTTTGGACACTCGGAAAAAAGCCAAAAAGATCATAATGGTTCTGGTATATACAGAACGATGAATTTTCAATCGTTCAATCGAAAAATAACCTGAGGAAAGCTTCCCCAATCAAGATTTCGGGAGAGGCAAAATACTACTTAGCCATTGAAATTAAACAGGAAACTGACACGACAATCCGCTTTCAGAAACACTATATTGCAGAACTGCTGACGTAGTTCAATATAAATGGCTGCAACCCTTAAAGAGCACATGCATGTCTAAACACTCAAGTTGAAAGCTGAAGTCAACTCTGAAAAAGGTACAAAGAATCCAAGATATCGAGAGCTAATTGGCTGACTGATGTACTTATCTGTGGCAACTAGACCCAAAACAGTCCACAGTGTATTAAGTTAATCCAACGAAAATTCAAATGACAAGCACTAGGGTGTGGCAAAACGTGTACTCAGATATCTGAAAAGCACCAATCACCGCTCATTTATAATGAACCTGTAGAGAAAATCATCGGATACACTGACACAGATTCTACCCTCCAGGAGAATCTAGATTATACATGGAAGATGCGTTTATTCGAGCAGGATTTGCCATCCGCTTGAAATCACAAAAGCAAACGACTGTTGCATTGTCAAAAATCAAGACCAACTACAAAGCACTTATTAAGGTGACAAAAAAGTCAATGTACCTATGAGGTCTCTTGCACGAGTTGGGAATCCTTCAACTAGATTATCCTTCAAGTTGATTATCCCTCAACATGGATTGCTTTACTGTAATAATTAAGGTGCAGTACAACTGGTGATGGCAAAAAAGGCCCCACGATCAGATGAAAGACGTTAGGATACACTTCAACTTAGTTTCCAAGGTTGTAAAGATGGTATAATAAGCATTATACCCATCAAATTAGACGAAATGCTAGCCGATGTCATGACAAAACTATTGCCGCATAGATCGCAAGTCAAGGTTGTCGAATCGCTTGGAAAATTGACTAGACAATTTAGGTATTTTTGTTTGCCTGTTTGTATCAAGGAAGACTGTTGGAGAGTAATACTCTCACGCATACAAATATACATGACCGCATACATGGCTGATCAAAAAATCATCATCCATTCATTCATATGTCGCCCGTTCGTCAACTGTCTGGTTAATCAGACGTATAACTAAAAGACACCGCTTTGCAACTTAGTTTATTTTTACTTATTTAAAAACAAACCAATTTTTCACACATTATATTCTATCATATTATATTTTATTATATTATATCGTATTCTATTATATCATATTATATTATATAATATTGTATAATACAATATTATATTATATTATTTTATATTATAATATATCAGATTATATTATCTTAAATAATGTTATATTATATTACATTATATCAGAGCATATTAAATTAGATTATTTTATATTATATTACATTATATTTTATTATATTATGTTATATCATATCATATTATATTACATTTTATTATATTATACTGTATGATATTATATTATACCGTATTACATTACATTATATCATATCACGCATAGGTTACACATCTGCGAAACGCCACCCGTCGTCAAAATAATGATCCCAGCTTCGTCCAAATTCAAGAAGAAGTCAAAACGAAAAAGGGAGAGAGTTGCTGTAGATGGCAAGGAAAGTGTGAGCGAGACGGACTCTTACTCCGAGAACCTCGTTTCGATGATGGAAGAGAGCGATGGCGCTGGTATCAACCAAACGGATACACCCCGCTCTGCCTCTGCTGTCAATAGCAAATCAGCGCTCAGAGAGTGAATTAAAATGCTGGATTCCGACCTTCAGCAAAAACGCAATGAGATTACAAACGTGAGAGTCAAAAAGATGCAGTTGAAAGCAATTGTGATGCGTTCTCAACCACCAAATGGAGCTGCAGCGAGCAACAGTGAAATTAAATCGTAAACAAACAACAAGCAAATCAACAACAACAATACAAAACTAGCAACGTCAACAACAACAACAGTGACATCAAATAATATTACAATAGCATCAAATCGCAATGCCACCGCAGCGCCGAAAAATTCAACTATGACGCAGAGGAAGGCGCCTCCGATCGCTGTGATGGAAACTTTCCCCGTCTTGGGTGAAATCAAAAGCAAGTATTTAAATAACTTAGAAACTGATTATTTATTTAAACGCTAGGGTCCCCACACCCATATCCTTCTTAATTCTAAAGAAGACTATGTGAAAACCAAAGAGTTCCTTAGTCAAGAGAAAAAGCCTTACTTCACATACACGCGTGTTGACGAGCGCAAAAGAGCGTATGTCATCAGAGGGCTTCACTCATCATTTATGGCAGAAGAGATATCTGCCGATATTAAGCAACAGGGGATCGAGGAGATCAAGTCGCTTAAATTTTACAAAATTTCTGCCACAAAGTGCAACAATCGGCAACTAAACTTATGATTGCTTGTATTAAAGCCTAGCTTTGATACCAACAAATTAAAAAATATTCGTGCCATCCTACACATGGTTTTGCGCTCTGAGGACATACAGAACAAGGAAATACTGCAGTGTTAGAACTGCCAACGTATTGGCCACTCAGCAGTCAACTGCCATTTGAATTACCGCTGCGTAAAATGCAGCCAATTCTATGGGACAGGCAATTGCCCAAAAACACCCGAAAAATCCACGCTCTGCGTAAACTTTGGCTCCAAACACACTGCAAATTACAAAAACTTTCAGATATTTAAGCGGCATATAGTACGACTCAACGTCAAGAAAAACGCGAGTCTCGTTAGACAAACCGCACCAAGGACACCAAACTTCACACAGTCCTTACAACCGCCTGTTCCCATGAGTTTCAACGGCTCATATGCAAGCCAGTCCACTAACTTTTTAGAGACTGAGGTGAAGAGCCTATTTGGGTATGATTTCGCCTCGCTGGCATCGAAGATGAGAAAGTTCATGCCTAACTACTGTACATGTACGGACACTTATGAGAAGCGTCGCCTTCTCATGCAATTCGTAACGAGCTTTGAAGAAGTTTAAGTTCATGCAATTGAACTCCATCAGGTTCCAAGCATGACGTCATGAGCTCCAATCCTTCCTCAATGATCAAAGCCCTGATGTAGTCTTGCTCTCCAAAACCAAAATCACTTCCTGGCTCATCCCTTCTTTCCCTCGCTATACATTCCTTCGTACCGACCGCCCTCTCAACTCCAAAGACGGTGGCACAGGCATCCTCCTCCGGAAATCCTTTAAAGTTACTCAAATCCACCACGACCTCCCATGTCTATCCTTTGAATGTAGCCTTGCCTGCTTTGAGACAAGATACACTCTCTTCGTGTGTGCATCCGTTTATTGCCCCAAACAGACGCTAGTTAAACCATCACCTCACTACACTAATTTCCTTCATGAACGCCTATCCCGACTCCAATCAGAAAAACTCCACACCATCATTTGTTTTCCTTGACTCCCGAACCAATCCAAATGACAATTCACAAGCACAGTGGGAGAACAACTACGTAATCTCACTACGGATGATCACCTGAGTCCAGCACGTCCTTCCTTCCAACAAGGCCCAACTCAAAGTTTCCTAGACCGGAAAAAATTCCTTCGCAAGCTTCTCCTCCGCCACCGGTACGACGCGCAATATTGTTATTTACGTGATGTGATTAACTATCTCAGCTCAAAAATACGTAACTATATTGATGTGCAGTACAGCGAGCATCTGTAAGTCAAGCTTAATAATTCCACTAATATCACCGACACCTTTAGAGAGCTGCGGAAGACCTGTCCGAGCCTCGGAAAGCCTTCCTGAACCCCAGCCAAATACCTTCCCCAAAACCAATCACCATACAATAGGGAAAATACGTTTGAAAATCACTTTACAAAAGCCCATAACCTGACCCAACACCTACACAACCCAGATACTGACGTGTGTGTCCAAACCTCCATCTTAAAGCTTCTCACTGAATTCACACTCCAAACTTCCATACAGAAACCCGCTACCCTATTTTCACGACCTCTTCAAACGCCAAACACATGCCCATCCAATGTACCCGATATCAAATTTGTCACTCCAAACATCCTTCAATCCATTATCATAAATTTAAAAAATAAAAAGTCCTGTTGACATGACGGCATCTCCACCAAATTCCTTAAAAATGCAGCGAATCCCTGTCTCCTTTCCTTTTGAACCTTATTAACTACTGCATCCCTAATGCCTACTTTCCCAAGCTATGGCGCCTCTCCATTATTGTCCCGATCCCTAAGAAAGGCGAAATTCCAGTACTACCAAGCAGCTACCCTCTCATTTCCTTGCTCCCCACCACAAGCAAGGTCTTCGAACTTGCCATCAAAGAATCCATCGACTCCCATCTAGAAGACAACCCTTTCATCCCTGACTTCCAGTTTGCCAATCGTCCAAAGCATACCGTTGCGCACCCCTTCCTCATCTTGAAATCACACGTTGCCATAAACAATGCAAAAAATACGCCGACCACTGCCTGTCTCATTGACATCCAGAAAGCCTTCGATACTGTCTGGCCACATAGCCTCATCTACAAACTCCTCTCCTCATTTAACCTCCTTCCTCACCAGTGCAAACTCTTAGTTTCCTTCTTAACAAACCGCTCTGCATGGGTCAAACTCAATGATACCCAATCCGACACCTTTCCTCTCACAGCGGGGATCCCACTGGGGTCTGTTCTGTTAGCGCTTCTGTTCTCCCTATACATAGCCCACATTCCATCACCCCCGACCACAATAAGAATCCTTCAATATGCAGATGACATCATCATTTTTGCATCATCTTGCCACTTAAAGCTCATCAAAGCCCACCTTAATAATTATCTCGACCAGTTAGATGACTATCTTTCAAAGTGGAAGACCAGAATCCTCTGCTACAACTCACTAATCCGCCCCGTCCTATTCTATGGCTTTGTCTTCTGGTGTGACCTGTCATCAGCCCAAATGGAAAAGTTGCGCACCAAAGAACGACAGATCCTTCGTCATTGCTCGAAAATTTGGAAGTACCGTGTGACAGGCCGAATGGTCCGTCACCAACAAGTCTATGACAAAGCCCAAATCCCTCGAATAGACTACTTCCTCACCAAAATAACCCTCAAGTTCCTGCATGAAGCCCAATCCTACTCCAACCCCTTTATAACTCAGTCCCTCAACACTGACCCCGACCTCGTAGATGCAATAAGCTTTCCAAAACACTTTCCCCATCTCAAGGACCGCAGTCTCATCTTCAATGCTGAAGGTAGAATCACGCTCTTCAACAAATTTTGTCATGGGGAACCGAAGTTCTCTGAGTCACAATTTTCGCCCACGCGCAAAACTCTGATGACACACGCTCTCATCACCCCTTTTAGGACTACATTACTATCCCCTAAATCAACAACCCCTATTCCCATCCCTGAATCCTGGCTCTTTGCCATGCTTGTATATTCTCCTGCATGACCTCCCTACACCCCCCTGGTGTTATTTCATTGAACGTATTCGTCCGTTTTTGTCTCTCTTATGTTTTCATTTCAGAATCATTGGGTCGGAGGCACGTTCTGCTGCTGTCTATATTAGATTAGTAAGACTCTGGGTTACGACAAATGATGTTTCATATAAAATAACTAGATTCAGAAAAACCATCGATAAGGTAATAGTCCGCTAGGTTAAGCATAGTGTAAATTAGAGTTAAGTTTGAAATGCAAAAATTATAAATTTGGAATAAATGAAATGAAATTAAAATTTCCATTTTACGCAGTACATTTTGCCTCCCCCCTGGGCAACCTGATGTACACACTGACGTTTTTGTTTTTTGATTTTAAAAGTTATAATTAAGACTTCTTATTTGATATCCAATTTGACTATCTTCGATGATTTTTTAAAAGTTACCTCGGTATAAGGTGTAACTAACCCCAGGTATTTTTAAAATTTCGATAAGGCCTTTCCACAAACTTTGAACCTGCCTCAGCGTATATTTGTGAATTCGTGGACTGTTGCTGATTGATATTTATTTTTTAAGGGCTTTCTTCTAAAATACAAGATCTCATTGAAATCGGTTTTATCTGTCTATCTGCCCGTCCGTCTATATGTCACAGCATTTCTTCTTCAAAACTGTAGCAGCTACAGACACCAAACATTGTAGGTAGATCTGTAGTAATGATTCCTTGAAATTTTAGGTACCAATAAATTTTTCAATGGTTTTTAGGAGGTCCCCCTCGAATATCGGAAGGGAACCCTCACAAACTTTTTATACCAAAAGTAGTCATGTGGAATATCAAACGGAAGGTCTTGATAATGGCTTTTCAAAATGGGTCTTAAAAAAGTATTACCAGCTTTGGTGCTCTGGTGCCAATTTTGCTGAGTAGAACTGCGCCACGTTCAAAATAGGGAAATTTCGTCGCCAGACCCTGTCATTGACCTCAAAAGGCTGTAGTTGCCTCGGCAGATTATATCGCTACGCACTCTTTTCCGCGGCCTCCCTCAGGCGCTTTGTGATGTCTTCTCTTACCTTCTCTAATAGCCTTGCTCTTTCCGCTGGTTCTTTGGTTCCGTTTTCTGTGGTTATTCTTTGTTTCTTCCGCAAAACAATCATTTCTCGACCGAAGTTTACGAAATAAGGTGTGACTCTCATGGCTTTGTGGGTGGACGTTCGCAATGCATACCCGATTTTCGATAAGTCCTGATCCCACTTTCTGTGGTTAGTGCCAACATACGAGCGCAGCATTCGCTTAATGTTCTGATTTATGCGTTCGCCTGCGGATGGTAGAGAGCCGTGTACTGAATCTCGGTCCCATAGGAAGCCATCCGTTTTTGAAATTCTTTGCACTGGAACTGGACGCCGTTATCACATATGATCACTGCTGGAACCCCAAATAGCAAGAAAATGGGTTCTTCCAGAATCCGCATCACTACTGAGGCGGTTGCCTGCCTTAGGGGGAAATAAGTAGCATCTTGCTAAAATAATCTAACGTGGTCAATATATAGCTGTGCCCTTGTGAAGAGCTTGACAAAGAACCTATTAAATATACACACAAGACTTCCCACGGTTCCTTTGCCTGTCCAACCCGAGCCGCCATAGGACCAGAGGGGGAATTCCTTTCCACCTTCTCGGACTGGCAAACCTTACATTTCGCTACATAGCGGCCTATATCCGCCTTCATCTTAGGCCAGTAAAAGTTCGTCCTTTGCACCCCAATATGCCCTGCCTTTGGATCGTCATGGCAGTGTTGCAAAATTTTCTCTCGTTCTGGTTTCGGAATCACGCGTTTCCAAAAATTTCCCCTCGATTCTGCATGGTGGCCGGGAATCTTCTTCCACAACTCTCCGTTCCCAATGCGCCAGTCTGGAAAGGAATACGGATTCGATTCCACCTTGCCTCTAATTCCTGATACCCATATGTCTTCGGATCCTTGAACTCCGTCTTTTGCCCCAACCACGGGCACTGATCTCGACAGAGCATCGGGAACCAAATGGTCTTTACCCTTCCTATGCACGACCTCGAAATCAAATTACTGCAGCCGTACCGCCCAATGAACCAGCCGTCCCGTCGGGTCCTTAAGGTTGTTGAGCCAGACGAGGGAATGGTGATCTGTTATCACTTTAAATTGGGGTCCTTCAATGTAAGGCCGAAGCTTCGCTACCGCCCACAACACCGCCAAACACTCTTTTTCTGTGGTAGAGTACTTTCTTTCGGCCTTATTAAGGGATCGAATACGATAACAAATTACCTTCTCCCCCTCCGGAAAAGTCTGGCTCAACACGGCTCCCAATCCCACATCCGACGCGTCAGTCTGGACGTTTTTTTTTTTTTTTTTGTGGTAGGGAGGTGAAGGCATTTATGCCCGCCGAGTCTGGCAGTGTGGGACTCCCATGGAGGATACCTTTGGACTACCCACTAAACACCTCCCCTGTCAATCTGAGAACCTAGCCTGGAACCGTTTGACACATTACTTCGGGCCAGGTCTCGTTTTGTTACGCCGTGGGGCGCCTTCAAGCTGGGGAGTCCCTTTCCTAGCGGGAGGGGAGGGGGGAAGAGGAATTGCCAGAAGAGTGATCCCCCAGCCCCAGCGCCTCCAGCTGCTGTGAGTCCCTTTTATATTTTAGGACTGCCCGAGCATAATGTGCCACCTGGTTCCATTTGTCAACCGATTCGAGCATCACCGCAACTATATTATCCGGGGTGAGCTCTCCCGTCTCCCTGTAGAGTTCCCTTCGCAGCCTGGCCCATTTCGTACACGCAAAAAATGTGTGACAGGCATTGTCCTCCTCTCCTGGGCAAAACCGACAATCGGGAGACCGTGACTTGCCGATCTTGTGCAGGTAAGACTGAAAACACCCGTGCCCGCTCAAAAGCTGGGTCAGATAGAAGTCAGTCTCACCATGCTTTGGATTTAGCCACGGTCTCACATCCGGGATGAGGCGCGCAGTCCACCTTCCCTTCGTGCAATTCCTCCAAGACTGCTGCCAATCGTTGAGCGAGCGTTGTCTCTCCTCGCGGACAACCATCTCCCTCGCATCCTCGTTTCGGCGCAGGTAAATAGCACGGCGCTCTCTAGCAAGGAGGGCGACAGGTATCACGCCTGCAATCACTCTCACCGCCGAGTCGGAGACTGTTGGATACGAAGATGCAATTCTCAGTGCTCCTCTTCTCTGTACCTGTGCCAATCGTTTTCGGTATACCTCTTTGCTGAGAGCGTCGCCCCATACCTCTGCTCCGTACAGTAGCACTGACCCTACAGCACTCATCAAGAGGCGTCTTCTTGATGGGCTGGGTCCCCCTACGTTGGCCATAAGTCGACTCAGGGCCGATATTCCCGAAGCAGCCTTCTCAGCCGTTGCCCTGATTTGCTCAGAGAAACTCATCTTCGAGTCGATCAGTAGCCCCAGGTACTTCACCGCTGGCTTCGATTCGATCTGTATATCTCCAATACTGATCATCCTTACTCTAGGGATTCTCTTTTTTGTCAAGACGACCACTTCGGTTTTCTCCAGTGCTAGACTGAGCCCGCGAGTAGTCATCCAGTCCCTCATTCGGCGCATTAGCATACCTAGCCTAAGTTGCGCTTGTTCAACGGTGCGTCCGGCGACCAGAGCCGCAACATCATCCGCATAGCCGACCAAGCGCGACTCATCTGGCATCTCAAGTCTCAGTAGCCCGTCGTAAGACACGTTCCACAGGTCCGGACCAAGGATAGATCCCTGGGCAACACCCGATGTAACCGCCATCCTTCGTTGGCCCTGTGTCGTGTCGTAGAGCAGGCTTCGGTCCTTTAGGTAGTTCCTCAAAAGCCGCATTAGATATTCTGGAACTTGAAAAGAGTTTTCCAGCGTATCCAGAACATCCACCCATCTAGCGGAGTTGAAGGCATTCCTGACGTCGAGTGTCACCAACAGGACGATCCGTCGCTTGGTGCGACTATATGCCTCTGCCTTTTGGACCGCGTTCACCACCTCTGCAATCGCATCAATGGTAGAACGTCCTGCTCTAAAGCCGTACTGCCGAGGAGATAGGTCCCCAGCAGCACGAATCGCGTCAGTGAGTCTTCCCTTGATGAGTTTCTCTAGCACTTTCCCAGCCGTGTCTAGCATGCATAACGGGCGGTATGCAGACGGCGATTCGGGATTTTCCTTCCCCTTGCTGACATGCACGAGCCTCGCCACCTTCCATCGTACCGGGAAAACCCCGTCCCGTAGGCAAGCGTTGAATGTGCTGAGCAGCAAGTCAGGACAATGGTGATAGACGAGCTGCAAAACCTCAGCTGGAACACCATCTGGACCTGGAGCCTTCCTTGCCTTCAGGGAGAGGACTGCCTCCTCCAGTTCCAGCTGTGTGAAGAGTGGGCACTCGACTGCTGTTTCACCATGGACAGCGTCAACACGGACGGGATGGGCGGGGAAGAGTCCCCGCACTATCGCGTCCATCTTTTCCGCGTCATGTATACAAGGCCTCCGTAGGGCACCAAGTTTCCCCATGACCAGCTTGTAACCAAGGCCCCACGGATCCCTATTTACATCGTCCACGAGGTCTTGCCAGCATCGGGCCTTGCTCTTGTTAATAAGCCTGCGAAGATATTTCCTGCCGGACCTGTATGCTGCTAGCCTAGTGTCTGCCTCCTCCCGTGTTCGCGCCCGCTGGGCCTCTCGCCGAAGTTTGTGACACTCGCTTCTTTGTTCGGCGATCTCGTTTGACCACCAGTATACTGGAGGCTTACCATGTCGGGGTCTCCGGCGGGGCATGGAAGACTCGCAAGCAGCTATGATGGTACTCATAGTTGAGTTCACCAAGTCCTTGGCTGTAGGCCCTCCACTCCCTGGCGGAGCTCCCAGCAACGGTGCGCCTGCCGTAAGCGCGTCAGTGAACTTCTCGACGTCCATCCTCCCAGTCCTCCATCCGAGGATTGAAGTTTGGGCATATGCACGCAGAGTGGCACCGTCGTGAATCTCAACAGCTATATACTGGTGATCACTAGCCGAGTAGTCCTCTAGTACTCGCCAGTTGTGTACTCTAGGTACCAGGGACTCCGTCTGGACGTTAAACGGTAGACTAAAGTCAGGGCATGTCAGTGCAAGGGCTGATGCTAGCTTCAGCTTGCAGCGCTCAAAAGCTAGATCGCATTGTGGAGACCAGTCAAATCGTCGACCTTTGCGGAGTAGGTCCATCAAAGGTGTTACCAGCGAGGCATTGCCAGGTATGAACCGCCTATACTGTGAAACCATGCCCAGGAACTGGCGAACCTGCTTCACAGTATAGGACCAGGAATTTTTAACATGCACTCCGGTTTCCCTGGATCAATACTTAGCCCATGTTCATCAACTATATACTCCAAATCCTGAAGTTGGGCAAAAGAAGCACTTCTCTCTAGACAGCATCAGGCCTGCTGCCTTTAACCTTCAGAAGACATCCTGGAGGATGTTTTCAAAGGTTGGCGTCACGATAATGATATCATCCAGATACGTGACCACATAAGGCTCGAGTGCTGGCCCAATGACTCTGTCAATCAGACGTTGCCATGTTGCTGGAGCATTCGACCACCCGAAAATCATTCGGCGAAACTGAAAAAGACCTCTACCCGGTATCGTGAATGCTGTGTACTGGCGAGAATCTGCCACTACCGGCAGTCTGCTGATTGAATATCCACCGTGGAGAGATACCTAGTATCACGTTATTTATCTAAGGTTGCAGAAATATAGTATACGGCAGGAGATAGGCGTCTTTTTCCGTTACCCGAATAACCTTTTGGAAGTCTACGCAGAAACGGTAGGAGCCATTTTTTTCCTTGAATATTAAAATTGGAGAGGACCAAGCGCTGGAAGATGGCTCGATCATCCCTAGCTTCAACATCTCGTCCAGCTCCTCGTCAATATGCTTTTGCAATGCTGATGACAAAGGATAATACCTTTGCTTGATGGGCGCTGAATCCGTCGGGATGACGTGCTCAACCAAGGAAGTGCATCCCAACGCCTCTTCCATACTGGCATATTCTTGGTCCACCACGTGCTCCAACCGTTTCTCCTCTTCCTCCAACAACACGGATCGACAACGCTGATGGTCTTGAGTGGCAGACACTGCCTCGCATACAAAATCCCCACACTCATCCTGTACATTTAGGGCAATGCCGAACATTTGAAGCAAATCCACCCCTAAAATCAGTCCCTGAGAGAGGGTTGGCACTACCAGGACCTCCATCCACCTTACCCGTCCCTTGCCCGAATGGGTAACCATACCTTGCCCAAGACCTGCCATTGCCCGTCATCTGTCAGCCGTACGGCCTGACACTCCGCTGAAGTCAACTCCACTCCCCCTTAATGTTGTCGTTGCCAACCATCCTTTCCCACCATGGTATATGAAGCCACCGATTCAATTAATCCTTTAAAAATTTTCATCAATTTCGCTACTTTTAGATGAGGCCACCTGTCGTTTGTTACTCTCACCAGTAGGTAATCAAGTGCATAGTTTGCGGCCTTCTCCGCTGAAGTGGTGCTCGAGTCGCCGCCTACTGGGCACCGGACTCGTTTCCCACTGTATTCCTCGATGATGATCCAGCTGGCGGACCAGCTCTCGACAGTGCTTGTGGGGAGCAGACCGGACATTTAGGGTGAATAGTCCCCGGACGCCCATCGCCAAAACATCTCCTGGGCTGAGGACAACTCCTTACAAAGTGTGCCGTACTCCCACACGCCCAACAGGCGCCTTTCTTCTCCACCCCCGCAGGAGTAACAGCGTTCACCTGAATTGTTTCCACATAGGCGAGGTCCGGTTCGAGCAGTTTTATAGATTTCCGACTCAGAGGGGTATCAAGGCATCCGTTGAGGCCTTTCAAATAATAGTCAAAATAAACTTACTGTTTTAATGGGAAAATATGGACTGCATCCTCTACTCACTCAAATTTTCACAACCAGAGGCAATTCCCTAATTGATAATATTTTTGCGTACTTCACTTCAACGGGCGCCATTTATGAAACCTTTTTTAGCTACTCTAGAGCTCTTTGGGCAAGGTATAGTGCAAAATAATGCACATCTTCCTGGGCATTTAGAAGCTGTATACACTTAAAAATACATTTATATAAATATGTGAACTCAAGTTAATTTTTAACGGAATAAAATAAAGGTTTAGTTGATAATTGAGGATTAACATCATTTCACATTATATAATATCATTAATCTAACTCACTGTTTCACTTGACATGGATTAGGCCTATTGAGGATACCATGCAAAAAAGGACGCACCATGCATTCTACCACTACGGTGGTGAGGAAATGAATGCAAAGTCAAAAGTTAATAAGTAGGATAGGAGTTCCGTCGAATTAATTTTAAAGATATTACATGCAAACTGTGCGATTTTCTGGACAACTCAACAGGGCTTAGTGAGCAGTAAACACTCATCAAATTGCATGATTAATTTTTCAGAAATATATGAACCATATTTACATGTTCAAATACGAGTGTATACGAAAGATTGAGATTTTTCTTCGTAAACACAAAACAGCCGCCATTTTGTTCCATCATAATTAATTTTTTTTAATGCCCGACCAACTGAAAATATTCAAAACAAACACCGTTTTTGAAATTTTCACGACAATCCCCAGTATATTGTACTTTCTAGGTCCATTTGAAATGTATATCAAGCATAAACAGGTGTTATTGTTGTAGTATTTCCGTATAATTGATATGAGTATATCGCACTTGATATTGATCCGATTTCTATGAAATTTTAGAAGTGCAGGGGTTTTATACTAATGTAAATAATTGTAAAATTTTACGTAGTTTAAGGGTACCGTTTCAATTTTATGGCGTAAAATATAAAATTAGTAAATCATACTATTAATAACAAAAATTAGCGAACTTGGATTTCTGAGGTATTTGTTGCCCTTATACTTATAACGACTTACCTCCCTGTTTTTTTCAGATTTTTTGACGCAAAAGCGTCCAATCGCGAGGGGGACTCAAGTGTTTGATATATTTTGCCTACCCTTGGACTCCCTGATGCTTCAGATTCTAAAAGCTCCAATCAAGACCTTTCATTTGATACTCCACTCGACTACATTTAAAAAAAATTTTTTTGAGGTTCGCTTCAGCATAGAGGGGAACCCCCCCCCCCAAAAAAAATTTCAAACATTTGATTATAACTGAACTTTTTAAAGATTACAACTTCTGATCTTTTTACAAAGTTTGAGCGTTATAGCTTCTATAGTTCCTGAGAAAACTTGCTGTGACGCACGGACACAAACGGACGGACAGACGAACGGATGGACGGACGGACAGACGGACGGACTGACGGACGGACTGACGGACAGGTCACGAAATTTGTAAGGCTTGGTTAACAATTTTTTTATAAGCCCCTAATAAAAGTGCCTAGGTCAATTTGAAATATGTATCAACTTATGCACGTTTTATTTTTGTTGTAATTCCATACAATTGAAATGGCTATAACTCACTTAATTATGATTTGATCTCGATTAAATTTTGTGCACGTAAGAACTTTATATTAGTCTATATAATTGCAAAATTTCAAGAAGTTTAAAGGTACCGTTTTGATTTCATAGGTGAAAATGTAAAATCTACAAATTATACTATTATTAACAAAGTTGAGTGACTTTCGATTTCTGAGGTATTTGTTGCCCTTGTACTCATAAAGGCGCACATTCATGATAATTTTTAGATTATTCAGCTCAAAGGTGTCCAATCGCGAGGGGGGGAGGGACACCAATTGTAGGTACATTTTACCTTCCCCTGAACCCCCTAATTCATAAAAAAAATGTTTAAGGGCTAATTCGTTATTAGGGTGATCCTCCTTAAAAAATTTTTAAATTTTTGATAAGACCTTAACTTTTGAGAGACCATCACTTCTGACCTTTTCACAAAGTTTGAGCATTCTAGCTTCTATAGTTTCTGAGGAAACTAACTGTGATGCACGGGCAGACGGACAGACGGAGAGACGGACAGACAGGTCTCGAAACTAGTAGGTCTTTGTAAAAAAAATTTTTATAAAGACCTAAAAAAATAAATTCGTATGACATCAATTTTTTTTTATTATAATATTGTAAATAAAAAATTAAACTTACATAATGGGTACTATTGAGGAACGTTAAATTAAGTATGGATTATGCAGATTGTACATATAGTTTAAACATTCATACATTTTGATTGCGTACTAGACGCCAGTGTGGGCACAAATCTAGTTTGAAGATTTAATAATACTGAAAATTTCTCTTGAGAAATTTACCTAAAAGGAAACTTCGTTTTAACTAAAAACTGAAATTTATGATTGAATATTTAGTTGAAACTATAAGTAACATTTTTTATTTAGTAACTACATTTTTGTCAATTAATCGATTGAAAATTTTAGTTATTGAGCTCAACACTGCTTGGAGCCCTACAAAACTATGCAGAAAATTCTTCCCTAATTTGTGTAGCACTTAGAGATGGTCTTCGTGGTACGCATGGTAAATTTATTATTGCATTGTATTCATTTGCATGTCTTCACCACTACCTCTAGGCCTCATCAGATTGTCATCACTATCGTATTCATCATACGTTCGTGAAGGAGTATATCTTGCTTCAAAATTTTTGCTAACCCTGAGAAATTATGTAGCAGTACACATGTCATTATCAATTCTGACACAATATCTAGATGTAAGTCAATTGGTCGTCAGAATAATCTAAATACTGCAGTTGAAATTCTGAATTTGTTTACCGCCACAACTCGGGATCTAGACAGACATCTAATAAATCTTCTTTTTGGTTAAGTTGAAGCATGATAGCCAGGGTATGGCTTCATCAGGTTGTAGCACTCTTTTATCGAATGATTACCGCTGCACCGATTGCGTTCAAATTTTATATTCCGGAGCACTTTTTAATTCTAAAACCGATAAGGTGAGTAAAAACCCGATTCAAAAACGTTTTCAATACAATTTTATTAATTTTAGTTCCGAACTGACAGATAACAAGCACTGCAATTATTCGACATTTGACAACTAACACATTTATTCAATTGTGATCAGATGTCATATTTAAACACAATTGTGAATTGAAAATGCAAAGAAATAAGTATTATTATATTTAAACACTATTTTTATTAAATTTTCAGAAACAATGTAACAATAACATTGAAGTATAGAAAAACAAAAAGGAACGGTATTTTCATTAATGTTATTTTATTTCACGTGGTTCTTTAATTGAATTGTGTGATTTCATTTCACAAATTCTTCGGTATATAGCTATATTAATTATTTTCATACAGTAAGTGATTTTTATTTAACTTTGTAAAGTTTTAAAGGATGCCTAAACCTCCGCTATATTGTGCATGGACAGACATCTTGGACATAATTGGTCCTGGGGGCCAATGCAAAATACTTATCGCCGAGCCAATGCAAAATACTTATCCCTTGTTCAGAATTGTAGAGTTCCTTTCCAAAAAATAGAAGTATGCCCTTCCAAGGGATAGAAGGGTACCCTTCTAAAGAATAGGAGAGCGCCCTTATATTCTCTTGAGTATCTTGGGTATCCTTCTAAAGAATAGAAGAGCACCCTTCTATTCTCTACTGGAGCAACTTTCTATTTTATAGAAGGGTACTCTTCCAATGAATGGAAGGGTATCCTTATATTCTATAGTAGGGTACCCTTCTATAAAATAGAAGGAAGAATATAAGAATGCTTCCCTAGAGAATAGAAGGATGCTCTTCTATAGGATAGACGTAGGCACACCTAAAAAATAGACGGGTACTTCTCTAGAGAATAGAAGGGTGCCCTTCTAGAGAATAGAAGGCTGCTCTTCTAGAAACTAAAATAGTGCCCTTTTAAAGAATAGAAAGACTCACTTCTAAAGAATACAAGGGTACCCTTCTAAAGAACAGCAGAGCCTTGCACACTATATCGCAGTAGCATTGGGAATCTGCCATTTCAAATATTATAATTAAGTGCCTTAAATTTCACCAAAATGTTGTTGAAATACAATTTCCATCCAGTTATTTTCTTCAATTGTGTTATCTGATCACAATTGATTAAAAGTGTAGGTTGTTGATTGACGAATAAATATAGTGCTTCTTATCCGATAGTTCGATACTAAAATTAATAAAATTATATTGGAAAAGTTTTTGAATCGGATTTTTCCTCACGTCATCGAATTTTTCCTCACCTCATCGGTTTTAGAGTTAAAATGTGCTCCGGAATACAAAATTTGAACGCAATCGGTGCAGCGGTAACCATGGGGGATCTGCCATTTCAAATATTATTATTTAGTGCCTTAAATATCACCAAAATGTTGTTGAAATACGATGCCCATCCAGTTTTTTTCTTCAATTGTGTTATATGACAACATCTGATCACAATTGAATAAAATTGTGAGTTGTCAATTGACGAATAAATGCAGTGCTTGTTATCTGTCAGTTCGGAACTAAAATTAATAAAATTGTATTGAAAACGTTTTTGAATCGAGTTTTTCCTCACCTTATCGGTTTTAGAATTAAAAAGTGCTCCGGAATATAAAATTTGAACGCAATCGGTGCAGCGGTATTCATTCGATAAAAGAGTGCTACAACCCTTCATCATAAGTGCATTTAGTGCAAAAGCATCATTACTTATAAAGACATATGGCACATTAACATTTGATCCAGGAAGAGGGCATGGCGTGGGTAAATTTAAATCGTTTCTAATTATTTTTTCGGATAATAATGAATTATTGTATACGCCCCCATCACTTATTCTTCCTTGACTTCCTATATCAGCAAATATAAATTTATAATTACTATCTACTAGTGCCATTAGGACAATGCTAAATGTCTTCTTGTAGTTATAAAAATCAGTTTCACTATGAAAAGGGTTTTCAATTAGTACCATATATTGCACCAACATAATGCGGAAATTTTTTGCCAAACCTTTTCTCTATTGCTGGCCACTGTTCCGCTATTATGAGCATCTGAAATAAAAATTAAATATGTTGGTAATAAAGAAATAAAAAAACATTTCGTTTAGGGTCCATCAGCATCACTAGAATCAACAAAAACTTTCGAAGATGAAATATCACTGGAACCGGATAAAACTTTTGGAGACTCAATTATTGAAACCGAAGTGATGGAAACATTACCATTGCAAGCAAAAAAAATGCGATCGACTCCAGCGAAAAAAAATCAGCTTTCCGCTGGATTTGATTCAGCTGAACGGCAAATGGCTAAAGCAATCGGTCAGCTGACTGATGTTTTTGGTCAGCGTCAGTCTAATCCTGTAACTGAACAAGATGATGACTGCGATCTCTACGGTAAGTCATTAGCGAAAAAACTACAAGAGATATCTAGAGACGAACGGAATATGTATGTACAAAATAGATGGCATATTCGTAAATAGAATCAAGCGCAGGCTATTGAGATGTGAAACACCATCCCCCAGTATTCATACCCATATTCCAGACCCCCTTTATCATTAACTTCATATTCCCTACCACAGTCAGAGTTGAATATTCATATCCCAAACCAGCCTTCAAGTGTTTTAAGTGCATATTCAGAACCAGTCACAAATACTCATGCGACAATACATTCTACAGATCATATAATCTTATCAATAGAATTCAAAATATCAAAGAATTTCAATGTATGAGCAAAAATCATAAAATTAATGACCATATATTCTATGATTACTTTTATATTGCGAATTCTATAGTCTAAGATTATATAATCCTAAGAATATATTCTATGATTGTGCTAAAAAATTAACAGTTTTTGATAATTATTTCTTAAAATAATGAAATTTCTATGATTCAAAGAATTATTTTTTCTCAGTGTACTATTCTGGTATGTATTTATTATTTTGATAAGTAACTTGTAATACTTGAAAATATACTTTACCTTCACTTCGTCCTTTAAAACTTCATTAAGAGCTCTAAAGACTTCCCGTATGATTCCTGATATAGATGCTTTGGAACCTTTAAACAGCTAGTGCATATCTAAGGGTCAATGCAAGTCAAAATTTAGCTGAAGTAGCTTCTCCGAAATTGGTGTCTTGCTTATCAAAATCAATAAAGCTCACCCGACAGAAGTTATTGAACTCTCCAGGTGGTTCATGAAGGAGCTCTGCAAATTTTTCATCCATGAAGTTCCTGCAGAAAAACAACTTAGTTCAATCATACAGATTTATTCAAAAAGCAAATTTATACCATATAAAAAATGCAAGCATTTTTCATCTGGCATTGCATTGTTATCGGACAACACATACCTGGTAAGATTTCTGTGAATTTTTATCATCCACCACCTTCTCTTTCTTTCAACAATTCTTTCTTCTTCCAATAAAAATAGTTAAAACCGGTGGCGATAGCCGCCACAGTATTGAAATCTGCTCTGTCCTGCCTGCTTGCACCAACTGAGTTTTCAGGATGCATGTAAACACCTTGTTTGGCCCGTCGGCCCATGCCATGCGGCTTGTCGAGCTGCATGGCGCGCATCTGAACACACCATTAAAAGTCTCAAACAAAATAAGTGGAAATGCGTCACCATCAAATGAGTGAAAGTTGGTCGCTCATTGCTCGGGAAATTTATTTTCATGTAGAGTGATTTCAAGTGATCAAAATTTCGTACTTCACACACATGCAAGTACACTCGATTTACTTTCTACCATTTCGATGCAAATCCGCTTTCAGTTTTGATACAGTTCCAATTTCCGTTACGATACGAAGCACAAATTGATTGACTATATTCGCGTTTAATATCTACTAATCACAGGGCTTTTCCCGTCGCGAAGGATCATTCAGTATTGTGCATAGTTCGCAAAATGGTGTTATATCAATTTTTTTGTAATACTTTTCCCACCAAAAATACTTCTGGTATTCTTTGGACTTTCATCGAGAAATTTGAAGTAATTAGCTTAATCTTTGACCGTTTTGAAATCTTCGACGTTTATATAGGAGAGTTGTGGGAGGTATTTGGAATAATCCACTCTTCCATATACGACAAAAATAATATTGCAATCAAGGATGCGAAATAGTTTCTCCGTAATGTAGTCATTGCACAATGAATTTTCGAATGATAAATAGAATTTATACTCGAAGTTTAATTTTTTGTAGCATAGTTTTGAACCACGTGGACGTTTTTGGGCATAATTTCGTTGTCTTGAACGGTTTTTTGGACGACAGCAGTGCGTACATCCACGCGGATGCTGCATCAACCAGAGCCAACGCAATGATAATAGTCCACAGGCAATTGACGACTCTCAGCTTAATACATGCACTATTGACCATCGGTCCAATGACTTCACTTTCTACTTCACGGATTACACTTCGTCAATTGTGCAATAGAACATGAGTGATCTTACTAGAAAAACTACATAAACAATACTATTCCAATTTTCATTGTTTTATTGCAGCCAATATCCAACCGCGATGGTCTATTGCACGCTAATAGAATTTTTACTTCCCATCGCTACGGCCCCACGGTCTTCGTGTTGTACATACTGCGCCTTAGTGCGGACCTCGATTCCGATTGTCCAGCTGCTGGCGCGCTTTTTGCTATGTGTTCGCGGTAACGATCAATAACAGACCCCTCGATCCGTCCAAATCTCGGCATATTCTCTAGGCCGCAACGGTAGTTGAACGAGCCTCTAGCTCAGCCAAGTTAGATTGCATGCGGCAATGCAATACATGGGTAGGATGCATTATAGCAGTGTTCTCATGTCAGAACTTTCAATTCAGATTTGAGTTATTAAGTTAATAAAATAATAATAAATAGAAAACTTTAAATCATAATAAAAATATCATGAAGAATATCAATGTAAAGAAAAATTTGAGTTAAACTTATGTAAAAAATAATATAAATTTATATTTATAATAAAAAAATAAAACGTGTTTTTTCTAAATTTAATAATTCACAGAAGTATAAATTTGAATAATTGAATTTTTCAAAGCTGCAATTGAAATTTCGGAATAGTGTTATGCCATTTTTGGGCGGGTGACTTTGGTATCTGCTCGATTACTACACTCTTTGAAGAGAGGTTTTTTGCTCGGTTTCTGGATACAATACTTTAATTATATTTTAAGGCGACATCAGCAACTTTGCGCAATGGCACATCGTTGGTCTCCTCACTCTTTTCTTTTTCTGCCGTAGTTTATTTTTCCCTTTAGCGTGGTTCATTACGCGCTCATCTCTTATTGGGCGTTCTAGAATGTTTGCAGTTTTTTTTACTAGACCCAACGCCATGATTATATCTTGCTGATTAATGCCGTCTTCGCCTTTTCATACAGTCATCCGTTTGTCTTCGTTCCTTGAATCAACCGTTTAATGGTTATAGAAGTTGGTATGACTGATACTTTGCCAGGTGCCAAAGCCATGTGCTCTTTCTCTGCCCCAGCCACTTGCATCTGTGGTGTACGATTCTCTAGCTCTAGGACGCCGATCGTGATGTCCTTGATTATACTCTTTTGGGAACTACAGCTGGCTTACGTATGAGCCACTCTGCCTTGGAGTATCTTCCCTGTTGGAAGATCTTCGATACTTGCATGTGGTCCCTCAGTCACTTCGGTGGTAGTAAGAGTAGCACCATGCCTAGTGCAACCTTGGGCTCATCTACTTTCTGCTTTAAGGTTATCGTCTTAGTCTCTACAGTCTTTGTGGGATTCGCTTGGCGGTTCTTGGTCGTCTTATTTCCACCTCGATGTCTGATCTGTACTACTCTGTTGTTGCTGTTGTTATTTTTTTGGGGAGTCAGGTTTCGTTGATTAAGTCGCCCCTCGGAGCCGATGTCTTCATTCATATGTGTAGTCACCTATTTAGTCCCAGAGTTGTATTTGCGAGGCAGAGAGGCCATGTGAGGTCTGGTACAAGCCTTTATGGAAACAGGTGCTGAGAGCCAGAATAATTGCCTGTAAGAATATTCCTGTCAATCAGTCTTCCTCCTGCATAAGTTATAAGGAGAATATGCATAAAACAAGTTGAGTAGACAGACCTATGCTCATGTCAGAAGGGTTTTGTACTCAACTTACAAAATGCAGTAACCAGTAACGAATAAAATCAAGAAACATGTCATTTTCGAGGATCATACTATTATTAGCAAAGTTGAAAGAATTTTGACTTCTGAGGTATTTGTTATAGTTATACCCACAAATATCTCCCTTGATAATTATTTCAGATTTTTTAAGATCACGGGTGTCCATTCGCGAGGGAGGAAACACATTTTTCATGTATCCCCTCCTCCCCCCCCCCCCTATCCCCCAACGAAAGAAAAAACTGTCAGTTTAAGAACTGTTTTGAAAAGCTCTCACAGAGAACTTTGAGTTGATACTCATATCGGCTACCTTTCATGAAATTTTTTTTCAGGGGCCACTCCTCTGTACTGCAATCATCGATTCATGGCCTGTTTTTTAGAATCTTAGAATGGTTACAAAGCCCTTTTGCTAGGAGCTCTCTCCTGCCTTTCCGACTTGTTTAAATTGTATGTACTCATCTTCATGATACCTATCATTCCTGAAAGTTTCATGCAAATCCTAGCAAAGCTGTAGTTTCTAAGTCGGTAAAAAGCGCATATGGCTCCATAGCCATATGTTTCCATAGTAATACAGGGCATATTGTTCCATAGTAATGCAGAAAAATTCAAATCGCTATAACTTCTTTAAATATTATTCGATCTTTATGAAACTTTCAGAAAAGATCAATCTTATAAATAGTCATCTGAATTTGAGGGTACCGTCTAGATTTTATTCAAGAAAACATAAAATCGATAAATCATACTATTACTAACAAAGTTGAGTGAATTTAGACTTCTCATGTATTGGTTGTTGTTGTACTCATTAAGGCCTACATCCATGATTTTTTTCAGATTTTTCGGATGGAAGGTGTCCAATCGCGAGGGGGGGGGGGGGGGGGGGGGTACGCGAAAAGTTCTTACGTTTCCTCTTCCCCTGCCCCCCTCGGTATTCATAAGGCAATTTTAAGACTTGTTTTGAAAAGATCTCGTTGAGACCTTTCCAATGACACCCTACTCGACTACCAATGGTGAAAATTTTTTTTGAGGGGTCACTTCCCTATATGGGGAGACCCCCCTTAAACCCCTTTGAAAATTTTTTCCACTATCGAACTTTCAAGAGGTCACCACTTCTGACCTTTCCACAAAGTTTCATGGCTGTAGCTTCTATAGTTTCGGAGAAAAAGTGCTGTGACATACAGACGGACGGACGGACGGACGGACGGACAGACGGACACAGGTTGTGATTGCAATAGGGTTTTGTATTTTAGTACAAAACCCTAAAAAGCTTATGCAACTGTACAGAGCTAGTTTCACTTACTTTTAGTGGCACGAGCCGCCACTGAATTGTATAATTCATCTTGGTGAACTAAAAGAGTCCAAATTGTCAGTAATTTTGTGCTTTTCGAACAAACATGCACGTCAGAATTTTTCTATCCCCCAATCCCAGTACAATGCTTCTAACACCACAGCAGCGTCTCTAGTCGTATCAAACAGTTGACTGCATATCTAAATCTAAAAATTCAAGCAACAATGCGCCATATTCATTTCATGTTTCGTACAAGATATTTAAAGGTTCTTTTCGCAAATCGTATTAAAAACAGCGTATTTATGCCTACTTGACGAGCTGTATTATAATTGAATACTGCCCTATATATAGGAATCAAACATTATAATTTTTTTTATCCCAATATCAGCAAGTTTATTATAGCCCATGGATTGTTATTAGAACTTTTTAAAATGATTATTTTATCCTATTCCTCATTACTTTTATCGTAAGTGTAACTCAATAAGGAATGGAAAAACAATACTTATTTACTAAAAACTGCGTAATTTTTCAATTTATGATCTGTGTTACACACTTCACGTACGAGTACCTATGAAACTTCTAAGATACCTCTTCTTTCAAACCCCATATACCTTTGTATCAAATATCATCAAATTATGTACAAATAATTAAAACAAAAGCACCAGCATAATAAATCCAAGAAACAACTCCTACCGTTCACTCCCCATCAGATCACGTGAAATTTTCATTAGATCATACGTGAGATACCCAAAAATTATTCGACAAACCTAGCTACATGTTATTCTGACGTTTTTCATTCCGATTTTCCTTCTTCTTATCTTTTTGTGCTTGCTTTATCGTCCTTTCTTTTCGTTCGTACGCTTTGCGGCTACATTAGAGGATGACATTAGGAATTCTCGACAGAACATCATAAGCAACTTTGTTGGTGCAACGAATGAAATGAATGCAGGAAGATAAAATAATGTATCATTCATTCTTCACAGTCTACATCTTTCATCAAACAGGCAGGATTCTAGAGTGCTCACCCAACCCTGAAAACTTGGAGGGTTTCCAAAACATCCTGAGGCGTATAACTTAAGCGCATTCTTAAGGAAAATGTAAAATTTACTCAATAATTTCTTAAAGGACATTTTTGGAAGCCGACCCGGGTTTCGATACAGCATTTGTAGTGTGATTATTAATTCATGAATGTATAGGCTTTGCAGGGATTTATCTTACACAGAAAAAGTTATCTTGCAATTAAAGGCTACATAGCCCTACATTGTCCTTTGACATGTCAGACAAATTTCTTGGAGCAAAGAATTAAATAAAGTGAAATGGAAGAAGAGCGGCTAATGATGAAATCGATGTAATGCTGGCGATGTCACCAGTAGACTACTGTTGGTTCTTATACCCTCATATAGACAAGAATGGAGTCAGCTCGCTTTTTTCAGGTAAAGGTCCACTTTAAGCTTGTCGATAATGATAATAAAAGCGGTCAACTGCTATTTCTTAAAATATAGTAAAACTTTAAAAACTTATTTCATTTTCATTGCTGTATTTACAAAGTTTTCCATTACTGTAGTCTCAAAAGCTACTTCGTCCAAGAGAAGGATACATTACAAAATCTTATATGCCTAGATCTTCCATTTTATCTGTTCGGAGCAATGGAAGGGACGTGTTTTGTATTTAGGATTAGACAAACTGACTTTTTGGTGATTTATATGTTTTCCGTTTTGGCTGTACGTACATGGACGTTGTATACTTGTGAGATGGTGTCATTGCAGGAAGGCACAGTGACCTAGTTTTCAAGATTGTTGTAGTTTTATAGTAAGCAGGAAAGCAAATGAACACTAGCAAGCAAAGCAATCTCAGATTGAATGTATTCAAGCGCCTAAGCACATTGTCAGCTAGAATAAGTGTGTGATCCGTTTCCGCTGATAAAATATACATGTAAGAGTGTTCTAATAAACACTCGTATACATTTATGTGTAAGGAAGTTGACATGAAAGAGGAGACTCTAGGGACATGTGCATGAGAAAAATTCAGTGGTTGTACATTTTCAGTTCTATTAGCTCGGTTAATTTTTAAATTGATTATGATGAGAGTAAATGAATGAATAAAATTGAATCTATTCTTAACATTTTATAAGCAAACACAAAACAAAATTACCCAATACACCTTTCCTGAAAATTTGGTGAAAATCGAAGCAAAATTGCAACCTCTATCGTGGCCACAAATTTCGTTATATCACATATATATATTTATATATATATATATATATATATATGATGCTCTCCGCAATAGGTAAATTTCTCTTGAGAAATTTACCTAAAAATCCCCGTTGGCAGCACCAGCCGGAAAGGTAAATTTCTCGTATGTAGCATAAAGCTTCGAAAAAAAATTTGGCTTGCCTACTACTCAACTTCTTTCTGCAATTTTCGTAGTACCACATGGGTATTTATTAACATAAAAAAAATCTGGCCACGTTCGTTCTTAGAGACCTTTTATCGGGGCGCAAATATTTTGCTAATTAAATTGAGTTGCATACGTATGGATTACATATTGAAAATCGGCGGATCATAAATTGTTGTAAACATATAAATACTGGTTTCGCCCTTCTCGCATTTGCTGTTCACACAGTTCACAGTGGTAACCACACAAAGGCTTAAATAGCTCGAATAGTTAATTTCAAAAGATTTCCATGAAAGTTTAATCAGCACTTGCGTTGCCATTAATATATACATTTTCAATTTTTTTCTGAACTATGAGGGCCGTCATTTCAATTTTTATTGAAATCGGCTGCTAAAAATATTAAGCTGTAAATTTTCGACTTTTTCATTTGTCATTCGATTTGCATAATTAAATTAAATTAACTTGCGTTAATAACTTATGATTTCAAGTTTCAACGGAATCTGTTGAGAATCTTGGCTGCTAGAGGGCTACAGAAATAAAAAAAATTGTATGCCACCCCCCTGTACGGGGAGACCCCCCTTAAAATACCTTAAAATATTTTCTTGCACTGCAAATTTCAAGAGGCACCACTTTTGACCTACGTAGAAAATTTCCTCATTCTAGCTAATGTGGTTTGCGAGAAAACTTGTTTTGACGCACGAACAAACGGACGGACAGACAGACAAGTCGCGATTTTATAATTTTTTTAGGGGATTGTTAAAAAGATTTTACAATATCTTAAAAATGGTCTGGTTTATAAATTCTATCAAGTAAAGTCATTTAAAACGTTATCATGAAAAATATTCATTATTTCAGTTGGCACTAAAATAGCGAATTGCGCTTGCCTTCTGACCTTTGGGGGCCGCCATTTTGAATGCATGCATTTTATTTTGGATTATTTTAAATCTTTGTATGCTAGGAACGCATCAATCAATGTACTATCTCGTTCAAATAGAAGTTTCACTAGACAGGCCAAAATAATTCAATTTTTAAAGAAAATGCCAGCTAAAAATATTAGGCTTTAAATTTTCGACTTTTTTATTTTTCATTCAATTTTAATACAAGAACATAGTACAGAGATCCATAATCTCAAGTTTCATCAAAATCCGCTGGAAAATGTGACCGCTAGAGGGCCACAAAAACCTGAAAAAAACGCATATTTAAACGGCCACCATTTTGAAATTTGCTCATGCATGATCACCAAAATATCAAAGACTGTAGGCCTAAATAATGTCTATCTTGGAACCGAATTTCGTATATGTCGGATTAAAATTGCGACTTTAAAAAGCCTTTGAAATTTTGCCCTTTAACTGGCCGCCATTTTGTTTTTTGCAACCTGACCTCGAATTTTTTCACGTAATTCTTTAGATACTTATAATTTCTATCAAGTTATCAAATTTCATGAAAATCTGTTGAAAGCTTTGACCACTATTACAACAACAAAATTTTGCACGTTTTTCGACCTTTGAGCGGCCGCCATTTTGTTTCTGCCGTACCGACTTTGGATTTTTTCTTGTGAGATTCATCACATACAGCAATGAACCTTTGTACCAAATTTCATCCAAATCGGAGATATACTTTGGTCAGAACAGAAATCACGATTTTTCGTCTAAAATGGCCGCCATTTTGTTTTTGCCCGGCCGATATAGCTGGTTCACGAACTTATCCGAGATAATTACTCAATACACCTTTCCTGAAAATTTGGTGAAAATCGAAGCAAAATTGCAACCTCTATCGTGGTCACAAATTTCGTTATATCCCATATATATATATATATATATATATATATATATATATATATATATATATATATATATATATATATATATATATATATATATGATGCTCTCCGCAATAGGTAAATTTCTCTCGAGAAATTTACCTAAAATAAATTAACATATAAATTACATAAACTTCATGAAAGAGATTCAGCAAATTTATAAAAATATAATATGTCAATTGTTTTCCCAATTATATTTTAGTGAGTAAGGACAAAGTATACACTTTGACTTTAAATCATTAATTAAAATATAATAATAGATTTACAATTATATCTTGATCCTAAAATCTTTTTGGGCTCCACGTTATTGGAGTTACCTGTTCGCGATCCATTTCAAAAAATACTCTGTTCCGAGTTGTTGAAATAAATTTTATCAATTATTTATATAGTAGCATTGTTTCACATTAGACAAAAATTTGCTAGCTTGCTGACGCGCCTGCTGTTGGGTTAAAACTAGCCTGCCCCGAAGTCCTTTCATATCCATGTATCCTCGTATGCCCAAGCGTCTTAGTTTTAAAACAATACTGAAAGGGTAAAACAACCACACGTGATCTATTTATTGTACAAGTCAACATATTAGTCGATGTTCTACTCTTCTACAGCAAACAATGAAGTATGTAACTAAAATGAAATCACACCATTTACATAGCGTAATGATCGAGCCATGAGTGGATTATCTGCATAAATATTCAACGCTTTTCAGGCATGCCGAACCACGTTAGCAAGAAAAAAAAGTTTTGTATTATTTTTATTACATTTCTGAGCCAGAATTTTACTCATGTATCGTTCGGCCACCCTACTTTCATTGAATACATCTCCTCGCAGGCTATATTGATTGTTGATGTGCTAACAGTGACAGACATTAACGAACCATAATGCTCTCGCCGTCGTACTACTTACCATCAATACAAAGCCGGATGCGCCTGAACTCTTCAACCGCGAAAGAAAATATATAACATAAGTCAAAGACACCGCTTCAAGCCGCAAGCTCCTTGATTTGCCAACGGCGCCAAAAACTTACAAGCCATAATACTCCTAGCGTTGCGCTTTTCAACCTTCAATACCAAGCTGTATGCCCTAGAACTCTTCCCCCACAAAAAATCCCGTTGGCACCACTAGCCGTAGGTTCTCTTATTTTTAAAAGCGAATAATCACTTTATTGGCCTCACCTTGAAAATCCATCACTTCTTCTTCGTAGCACTACAGCCCCTATCGGGCCTTCGCTTTCTTCAAAAAGCACCTCCTACTGCCTCTGACCCTTGACTGCGTCCTCCAATTTTGAAATCCGAGCAGCAATAAACTGTCTTCATCGACCCAATCAGACCAGCTTTTCCTTGGTTTTTCCACTAGTCTTCAGCCTCCAGTTCTCCCAACAAATACCTCTTTGGGTATCCGTTGTTCGTCCATACGATCCATGTGGTTAGTCCATTGCAACTTCCACTGTCTTACAATCGTTGAGACCTCCGGCTTGTCAAACATTTCATACAGCTCATGATTATATCGAACTCGCCATCGGTCCCCGCCTAGCTTTGCTCTGATTATTCGCCACAGCACCCGTCGCTCAAAGGCGTTCAATATATTTGCGGATGCTTGAGTTAGGGTCTATGTTTCACAACCATAGCATAACACACATATATATAAATGAATCACCCTATATATATATATATATATATATATATATATATATATATATATATATATATATATATATATACATATATATATATATATATATATATATATATATATATATATATATATATATATGTATATTTGTATACTTGGAACTTTATTTTCCTGTGTATGCAGCTGGTCTTCAAAATTGTCAAAACTGTATAACATATTTTGTTTTGAACTCGCCTTCGGTCCCTGTCTAGCTTCGCTCGGATTATTCGCCTCACGAGCCATCGCTCAAAGGTGTTCAATATATTTGCGGATCCTTGGGTTAGGGTCCATGTTTCGCACCCACAGCATAACACAGGTCTTATCACAGATTTGTATACTTGGAGATTCGTCGTTCTCTGCATGCAGCTGGTCCTCAAATTGTCAAAACTGAATAAAATATTTTATTTGCGAGCTGTATTCTTCGGTGTTTTTCGTCTCTTTCTTTACTGGTTCTCATTATTCTAGCGCTTAGATTTAGAAATCCGCCCAAATTATTGATGTTGCATTCACCAAGTGTGATATTTTGGGCATTTAAGATATATTTTCCCGACTGCATTATGAGCATTGTTTTACTCTCATTGGTTTGTAGCCCTACTAGTTTTGCTTCGCTGTCAAGTTTCAGAAGAGTTCTTTGGCGGTTGTTAATGAGCGTGACAAAATGTTGATGTCGTCCGCATAGGCTACTAATTGGCTCAACTTGTATAGTAATATACCTCGCGTATCGACAGGTAGCTTCCTTATGACGTATTTCAGAGCCAAATTGTATAGCAATGAGGCCAGCATATCTCCCTGCATTAGTCTGATATTTGTGTCAAAGGCATCGGTGAGTTGATTATTGATGTGAACTTGGGAAGTCATCGACCCCGTTATCATTTTGGTGATACGAGCTAATTTGGCTGTAATGCCAAAGCAAAGCATTATTTGGTACAATACGTTACGATCAATACTGTCATATGCTTGCTTAAAGTCCAAGAAAATTTGATGTACGTCTGTGTTGAACTCCCAGCATTTTTTAAGTACCCGCTCAACTGTAAACAATTGGTCTATTGTCGATCTACCTCCTCTAAAACCACCCCAATAATACTGTCCGATTTCATCTTTGAAAATATTTTGTACGCCGTGCAAAGTAGTGAGTAGGGAATATAATTTCAGTATATGTTCTTGTTGCTAAATTTGCTGGATGACTTTGTGAATAGCTTTATGAACACTACTGCCACCATATTTGATAAGCTCCACTGGAATCTCATCGATGCCCGGCGCTTTATTATTTTTTTGGACTTGTATGGTACAGCAAACTTCATTCAGAGTTGGCGGAGATAATGAAAGCTCTCCAGAAATACCAACAGGTTCCGATGTTCTGGAGCTATGCGGAGGATTAAGAAGGTTCTTGAAATATGGAGACCATCTTTCGCTTATCTTGGTTTTATCAGTGATGATATTGCCGATCTCATCATGAAAGAGCGTGGTTTTGGGCTGGTAGTTATGTTTTAGGCTTTTCATTATTTTGTATGCTTGCTAAACTTACATCTATACTTCTCAATCAGTCATCATAGTATTTTCTTTTTTCAATTCTAATTCTTCTATTGGCTACTCTTCTGAGATTTTCATAGTGTTCTTTCTTCGTCCTGGTTTTCCTACCTAAATACTTTTTGTACGCCTGATTATTTTTATCTAACGCATTCTGGCACTCATCAATGAACCAATCATTTCTTTTGCGCCGGGCTCGATATCCAATTGTGTGTTCTGCCATGGTCTTACTAGCTGCCTTCACTTCCATCTAGAGCCCGTTGCTTGTTTTCAGCGATGCGTCTGATAAGATGGGAAGCCAGCTGTTTTTCAAGGGTCTCCATGAATTTTTTTGCTACAGATATCGTGTGGAGCATTTTTATTGTCAAGTTTCTGTAGCATTGTGATCTTCGCCGAATATGCCTTTGGCATACGATTCCGATAGGTTAATTTGACCAAGTAATGATCTGAGTTACAATTGGCCCTTCGGTATGTACGGACGTCAAGTATGTTCGAGCGCCAACGTCATTGGATCAGAACATGGTCGATTTAGTTTTGTGTGTTGCCTTCTGGTGATTTAAAGATAATTTTATCTATACATTAATGAAGGAAGTAAGTGAAACGTATGACCAGATCTCTGCTACATGCAAAGTCAATCAGGCGATAACGGGTGTCATTTGTTTCGTCGTCGAGGCTATATATCCTCAGTTGTTCCCCGATGAGATAGCTCATTGCCAGCCTTAGCGTTGAAATCACCCAGAATTATTTTTATGGCGTTTGTGGGCAATGAGTCGGCTAATCTTTCCAGGTGACAGTAGAACATTTTCTTCGTTTCTTCGTGCTTTTCTTCGGTCGGGGTGTGAAAGTTGATCAGCTACATTTGGAAGAATTTGGCTTCTATAAGGATCGCACAAATCCGTTCATTAACTCTTTTGAAATCATTAACGTGCGATTTGAACTCCCTATTTATGATGAAGGCCATTTCGAATGTCTTGATCATCATTTCCAGTGCAGTTCAGTATTTTTCCTGTATTTTTCCTGTTGGCCTGTTGTTAAGGGTCCTTAAAAGCGCTAGGGTAATTGAGTGATCTGACATTCTAGGACCCAGTGCCATAGTCCTTCTTCCGTTTGCGAGGTCGTTGTTGTAAGTCTAATCCACTCCGAAGCCCTTCTGCAGGTTCTTAAGGACAAGTAAAATCAGCAGGAGTGTTTGAAAGCTACCCCCTTTATATAGGGAGATCCCCCTTAAACCCCTCAAAATATATTTTTTGCACTGCAACTTTTGAGAGGGCAACACTTTATACCTATGTAAAAGTTTTACCTCGCTTGTTTATGTGGTTTGCGAGAAAACTTGCTGTGACGCATGGACAGACCGACGGATGGACAGAACGGACAGACAGGTCATGGTTTAAGTAAGGTGTTGTAAAAATATCGTATAATACCCTTAAAAATGGTCAGTTATATGAATACTTCCAAGTTAAGCCACTTAAAAACGTTTCTGTGAGATCTATACATTATTTCAGTTGCTACTAAAATAGCGGATTGCGCTTGCTTTCTGATCTTTGGGAGCCGGAATTTTGAATGCATGCATATAGTTTTGGATTTTTTAAAACGTTTGTGTCAAGGTATCATCAATCAATCTGCCAAATCTTGTTCAAATCGGGATGTCACTCTAGACAGGGCAAAAGTAATTATTTTTTGTGAACATGCCAGCTAAAAGTATTAAGTTTGAAATTTTTGATTTAATTATTTTTGTTCTATTTAGATATTTTTTCACGATACAAAAACAGCACTGTTAAACATAATTCCAAGCTTCATCAAAATTCGTTGTGAAATGTAACCACGAGAGGGCCTCAAAATCTGAAAAGATTAGATATTTGAACTGCCGCCATTTTGAAATTTGCACATGGATGCTCACCAAAATATTAAAATTCTTAGATCTTATTATTTTCTATGTTGTAGTTAAGTTTCATATACATCAAATTAAAATTGCGACTGTTAGAAGTTTCGAGCTTCAACTAGCCGCCATTTTGTTTTTTAAGGCCATCTCTTGTTTTATTACATAGTTCTTTATTTACAGTTTTTACCAAAGTATCGAATATTATGAACATGGCTTGAAAAGTTTGGTCCCAACTACAAAAACAAGTTTATGCACGTTTTTCGACCCTTCAGCAGCCGCCATTATGTTTCAGACGAATGGGCTTTGAATTTTTTATTGTGCAATACATCACACAGTTCAATGAGCCTTTATGCCAAATTTTATCCAAGTAAGAGCTATACTTTGGCCAAAATAGAAATCTCAATTTTTCGTCTAAAATGGCCGCCATTTCTAAAACATTTGGTGAAAATCAGAGCAAAATAGCGACCTCTACCTTGGTCACAAATTTCGTTGTATATATGTATATACAAGTGTATGTATTCAATCTTGTGTCGCCATTGCTTTATGTGAAGGAGCAGAGTCTTGTTGAAAAATGTTTGGTCTGCCTCCGCTGACATTGTCTATCCAGAGTTTCACTACCGTCTCCAAAACCTCGATGTATGCAGCAGAGTTCACTCAAAGTCCTTGAGTAAAAATGTGTGGTGGCATAACATGTCCTTCGTTGCTGACACCACCTAAAACCATAACAGTTGCTGGAAATGTTGTGTGCATAGCAACAGGAACCTCCGTAGGATTTGAATATAGCCATCTGTCATTTCTGCGATTGGTCTTTTGATCTTGGTCAAAAATTTTTTCGTCCCAAAAAAACCATAAAATTTTGGGCGCCTCAGGGTTTTTGATTTTGTTTAAAAGACGTTTTAATCGGAAAACTTTCTGTTCCCGTATTCGTTCCGACATGAACAGTCCTCTGCGCATTACGTAAGACTTATACCGAAGGTCTTCGTGAACAACTTTACGAATAAGGCGCTCAGAAACATGCAGCTCACTCGCAAGGACCCTCATTGATTTTGAAGGGTCCTCGTCTATGGTCGCTTGTACTTGCTCTAAAAATTCTACAGATCGGACAATGTCAAAACGTTGTTCGTGCTTTTTGCATTTTGCAACCGATTCTGTATCGCCTCCTGATGCTTCCAATTCACGGTGAACCTTATGCACAAATGAACGGGCGCAATTAAGAAAATTAGAAATCTCTGAATCTGTATGGTTCGCACATATAGCGACGATAACAGCATGTCTCTTCATTGCTTGAGTGATGTTGTAGTCCACCATTTCTTATCTGAAAAGGCAAAAAAAAGAATTAAAAAAAAATTCGTGAAGTTATACTCACATTTATGCATACCGTACGCACCCTGTATGTATATATATAGAACATATGTATATATATATATATATATATATATATATATATATATATATATATATGTATATAACATATATATATATATATATATATATATATATATATATATATATATATATATATATATACTCGTATATATAAGGTACTCTCTGCAATATGTAAATTTCTTTCGAGAAATTTACCTAAAACATTTCTCTCGAGAAATTTACTTAAAAATTACATGATATTGGCAATATTCCCGATTTGGTATTACGACATTTACTTGAGGTTGCTATAAAAAATATTGCATATTATTGAGGAACATTTCGCATAATTCATACTTCCTAAATCAGTTGAAAAAAGCCAAGGTGCTTCTTATTTTGAAGCAAGAAATGGAATCTTGCTGCCATTAAAGTTGTCATCTAATCAACTTGCTGCCCAACATCAGCAAGTTGTTTGAAGTGATAGTGAAACAAGTATTGATTGTTCAAACTGAGAAAAATGAATTGAATACCATTTACGCACTCAATGTGAGGCTCTCATGCTCGCAGGTTTCTGGACTACCCATTTCACATATTATTTCATGTCAATCCTCAGCTACGCTGGATACCATCTCCATCGGAAGAGGGATTGCTAGATAAGGGATCCCCTAGCTCCAACGTCCATGGCTAGTGTGAGTCCTTTTATCTTTAAGCTTGGCCCAAAGATACAAATGGTTTCATTTGTCAACAAATTAAAGCACAACCGTGACCACACTATTTAAAGTGAGCTCTCCTGTTTTTTTAGAGGTCCCGTCTTAGCATATCCAATATATATATATGAATGGAATGCTTTTTCTCTTCTGGACAGTTATGGGACCATGACCTACTAATCTTCTCCAAGTGAAACTAAAAACACCCATCCCTGCCAAAAATCTGAGTCAGATAGAAGTCTATCTCACCATGCCTTTGATTTAGCCGCGGTGTTAGCTCAATAATGAGCCATGCAGCCCAAATTATCTTCGTGCAATCAACCCAGTGAGCATTGTCCGTCCTCGCAAACAACGGTCTTCCTCGCCTCCAATCTTCGACGCGGGTAAATCGAGCAGCACTCTCTAACAAGGAGGGAAACAGGTATTACGCCTGCTATGGCTACTGAGTGACTGTTGGATATGCAGATGCAAGTCTTAGTCCTCTTCTTCTCTGCACTGTGGCAAGGGTTTTCAGTACACCTCCTTACGAAGCGCATCGTCTCATATTTCTGCTTCGTACAGTAGCACTGGCCCTGTAGCACTCATCAGGAGACATCTTCTTGATGGTCTGAGTCCCTCTATGTTCGCCGTAAGTCAATTCAGAGCCAATACGCCTGAACCACCTTCTCAGCCGTTGTCCTTATTTGCTTAGAGAAACGCGTCTTTGAGTCGATCAACAGCCCCAGGTATTTCACCGTTGACTAGATTCGATCAGTTTATCTCCAATACAGATCGTCCTTGCTGCAGGAAATCTCTTCTTTGGCATTATGACCACTTCGGTTTTCTCCAGCAATAAGGTGAGTCTCCACCGTAGATGGTTCCAACCCCGTTTGAGAAAGGAAGAGGGGACCTCTTTTCTCCCCAACCCACAGCTTCCATGATTCATCATCCCAAACCCCCATTCACATGGTAGCAAATGTTCTCGGAGCGCACATTGGGTTTATTTGTCCCCAATAATGGGAAATTAAATGCCGGGAAATGCTTATAACTGTAAATACATCTACAGCTCTTCTATTGAATCGTACTTACACCTCGTTTGCGGGAACTTAAGAAGGTGAAGGCAAATCTTCCACACCTGTTAACGGAATCGACGTAATAACCATCCTGCCGGAATGGAAGTTGGGTGACGGGCTAACTCCCCAACCCTGGGAAACCCTAAAATATTTCGAAACCTGCAGACGGGCCTTGGAATGGATTCGACTCACAGCAACGACCTTACAATCGAAAAAAGGACTATGGTATTGGATCCTGGAATGTCAGATCACTCAATTACCCTGGCGCTGTTAAGGACCTTTTATAACAATGAACAGTTGTGTGCGATCTGTTAAAAGTTAGATTCTCCAAAATCTGGCTGATTAATGTTCACGTGCCGATCGAAGAAAAGGACGAAGAAACGAAGAAAACGTTCTACAATCACCCGGAAAGAGTAGTGGAATTCCTGCCTGCAAATGACCCAAAATTAGTTCTGGGGGATTTCAACGCTAAGGTTGGCAATGAGCTATCTCATCGTGGAATGACTGGAAGATATAGCCTCTACAATGAAACAAATGACAACGCCTGATTGACTTTGCATGTACCAGAAATCTAGTCATATGTTTGACTTGCTTCCCACGTCAATGCATTGTTAAAATGACCTCGGTATCACCGGATGACACAGAGAAAACGAGATCGACCATGTTCTGATCTAACAACTTCGGGCCTCGAGCATACTTGACGTCCGTACATACTGAGGAGCCAATTGGAACTCAGATCATTCCTTGATCAAGTTAATATATCGAAGTCGTATGTCAAAGCCATATTCGGTGAAGATCAGCCCTCTACAGAAATTTGACATCAAAAGGCTCCAAACGGCGTCTGTGGCCAAAAATTTTACGGAGACTCTTGACAACCAGCTGGCTCCCATCTTATCAGACCCCTTGTTAAAAACATGCAACAAGCTCTGGAAGGAAGTGAAAACGGCTATTAAGACCGTGGCAGAACAGACGATATGACATAAAGTCCGGCGCAACTGAAATGATTGAAGAGTTCGTTAGACAAAAAGAACCAGGCGTACAAATAGTACGTAGAACATTATGAAAATCTCAGGAGAGCAGTGAATAAGAAAATAAGCACTAGGAAAAGAAAATGCTATGACAACCGATTGATAAGTGTAGATGTTCGTCTAGCGAGCAACAACAAAAGGCAAGCGTACAAAGTAGTGAAAAGCCTGAAACGTCGTTATATGCCCAAGACTACGCTCTGTTGTGATGACATTGTCAATATCATAGCTGATGAAACCAAAATTAAGGAAACATCGGCCTTATATTCCAAGAACCTCCTTAATCCTCCGCACAGCTCCAGAACATCGGTGCCTGTAGACGTTTTAGGAGAGCCTACATTCGCCCCACCAACTTTGGATGAAGTTTGTTCCATCATCAAAACCCAAAAGAACAATCAAGTGCCGGGCATCGATGAGATTCCAGTGGAGCTCATCAAATATGGCGGCAGCAGTGGTCATAAAGCTATTCGCAAAGTCATCCAGTAGATTTGGCTGCAAGAACATATGTCTTAAGAGTGGAGCCAGTCAATGATATTTCCTACATACAAAAAAGGTGACATGCCACAGTGAGAAAATTATAGAGGCATATCACTACCATGTACGGCGTATAAAACATTTTCAAAGATCTGAAAAAATCAAATCGGATCGTACGCCAACAGTATTATTCGGGAGTATCAAGGTAGTTTTAGAGCAGTCATAGGGAAGCTACCTATCGTTTACTATACAAGTCGAGCCAAATAGTAGCCTATGGGGACGACTTCAACATTTTGTCACGGTCGTTAGGAACTCTTCCTGAAACTGCTTCGGTGTCAGCAAAACTAATAGGGTGAAAAATCAATGAAAATAAAACAAAGATTATGATGTAGATGAGGAAAAATTCAGTATCTAAAAAGTAAGCGAAATTTTTCGTTTGGACGCCAAATAACAAGAACCGGTAATGCAAGAGACGAAACACGCCGAAAAACATAGTTCGCAAATAAAATATTTTATTCAGTTTATACGATCTTGAAGACCACCTACATACAGAAGAAAGCACTGCTCAAAGTATACAAATCTGTGATAAGGCCTGTGTTATGCTATGAGTGTGAAACATGGATCCTAACCCAGCATCCTCATATATATTGAACGCCTTTGAGCCACGGGTCCTGAAGCGAATAATCGAAGCGAAGCTGGACGGGGACCAGTGGCAAATTCGATACAACCATGAACTGTTTGAAATCTTTGACGAGCCGAAGGTCTCAACGATTGTAAGACTGTGGAAGCTGGAATGAGCTGGACACATGAATCGTATGGACGAACAACGGGTACCTTGAAAGCTACTCGTTGGGAGGACTGTATGCCGGAGACCAGTGGGGAAATCGAGGAAACGCTAGTCTGACTTGTTTGACGAAGACAGTTCATTGCTGCTCGGATTTCAAAATTGGTGGTTGCAGTCAATGAACCGAGGCTTTTTGCTTTTTGTAGGGAACGAAGGCCCGAGCGGGGCTGAAGTGCTACGAAGAAGAAGAGCTATTCGATTCTCGTCCCGGAATTTTCGATTCCCGATTATGACATCAGACTGGGTCTGAGTGAAGAAGTGAAATATTTTTTGACAAGTTTATACTCGATTTTAGTTTAAGTAAAAGTCCGTATGGAAACAGGTGCCAAGAGTGCAATTGGTATTAGTTGGGCAATCTTTTCAATTGTACATCATTCGTTCATATCATTTTACATTATATAAAACCATTGTTTGGTCTTGGACAGCACTATAAAAATCTTCATTGTATTACAAATCAATAAGATCTGCGGCATGTAGATACATATTTGCTTCATTTATAAAACTTGGTAACATCTACGCAAACCTGCTTTGCTACTCACAACATAAAATTTCAAATATTATCCTTCCCAATGTTTATACATACGAGTATATTCATATCGACAAATACAGCTAATTCCCCAAATCGCCTTTGGATAAACAAAAATTTTGTTATGATATTTGCCTAATATTGTAATCGACTTAATTGATTTGTAAACAGGATAAGCGATAAAAAATTACATTGCACCACCCCGTTCTCATCCCTTTTCAACATGAAAATCCATCTAATCATTCTACTATTCATCCTGACGAAACGTCACTTCTCTATCAATCCCTTTCCCTTTGTGGTTTAGCTAAATAGTTATCTTTTCAATCCCCGGAAACCCCCAGCCATCATGTCTCGTTAAGTACACCTCATTCGGAAGGTAATCTGTGATGAATGACGTCGGTTTTCGTTGATGACAAAGTGTTTTAGTCAATTACAATTATTGTATCGATTGAATGTCAACGGTAAAGCCACTAAACGGGGCTTCCTTTTACGTTCCCTCCATTCCACTCTTAATTATATTCATATGCCAACTATTCTCAGTAAATTAGACTGCAATGCTAAGGTCTTCTGAAGTGAGTCCTCTTTGATAGGAATTCAAAGCTAACGATATGGTAGCGTGTCATTGGAAATGCTAACAAATCAGCAAAATTTGTTTGAAATCCTTGAAGGAATGCGATTGCTTTTGGTATTGGTGAGCAAATGCAACGGAATGTTTTTCGAACATTTTGCAGTGTTTCTGAACCGGTCGCATTTTATTTCCTTGTTGAACTTGTGATACATATGTTTTAGCATCTTGGTTGTAGAGTATTGAGCGTTCATTTGTTTGTCCTTCATTACCTTGTTCTTGGATTGTATTACTTTATGAACTAATTTTATTGTGTTCAAAGTATTTATGGAGAATCGATAACAATAAATTCAGAATGGCAGCAATTTTATAGATTATTTAAGTCCTTCCTTAAAACTTCACGAGTTAGTTTGTTTGATGTCACACCTTTACGAGATATTTAATCTTACATTCTTTCTTTAAAAGAGCATGCAACCCTCCTAACCTTAATTTCCAAGAGGCTGCGATGAAATTGCTCTAATCAAATCTCGTTTATTATTCAGGCTTGAACGTGATTCCATCTGCCAAGAACGGAAGAAATTAATCATTGATTTTGACGTTGAGCATTATAGCGGTGTTTTTTGTGCCAACTCCAGGAAGACTTAAATCTGAAAGAAATCCAATAGATTTTGATCAAATGACAGTGATAGGAAAACATGTTTTTTTAGTTTCGATTTAAATATTAATGTTGATTAAAATAAGTTAACCAGATGGATGTTTGTACAAATTTGTATAACATCAACGCAAATGATTGGTACTGTTGTAATCAACGCAGGACGTTCAATACAAAGAATAACATGGGAAGATAATATTGTAGTCATCTAGTAATTGTATAGAATCTAGGCACACATATAGGTACGGCGGTCAACGCCAAATTAATTTTAGAATATTTTAAGTAAAAGACTAAGGCGAACTTGCCGGTTTGATGTCTGGCCAAAAATATGTGTCTTCCATATCCCGCTTAATCTATGTATCCTAAATCTTCTTCTTCTACTTTGTAGCACTACAGCCCCTCTCGGGCCTTCGCTTAGAGATAGTTAGAGTATCTCATTTTTATGACCGTATTTGATTTTTTCGGAAGTTGGTTTGGTCAGTACCATGCTCCCGTGTGCCTGCTCAGCTATGATGTGATCTGATTAAATCAGTACATATGACCACTGAGTGAACACTAATAGTCTGTCCGAAAAATCCCTGAACTAAATCACGTTGCTCCCAACAAGATTTTAACCTGGGACCTTCGGCTTATGCGTTCATGCTCTAACCACTTGACCACACAGACTTTAACCTAAATCTTAGTCCCACTAATGTATGCTAAATCTTAATAATATTTTTACTTACTCAAGCTAACAGATTTACACATAAAAATTCTATCCCAAAAAAATGTTTACTTAAAAACTACATTCCCAATTGTAATTGCATACATTTATTTCCCATACAAAATCCTGTTCATAAAAACGAGGCGTTGACTTAGCATAGGAAAAATGCATTGCTATAGTGTGGTCCTCCCAAATAAATTTCACACGTCTTAATTACTGTACAAAATTCTATTCATTAATAAATTGAGTACACAGGACTACGCTCATGTCGAAAGGGTTTTGTACTTAACCTACAACATGTGGATAAATAGAATGATTTAATTCAAGGTAAATTTTTTATGACATGCACAAAAAATACATTCTTGCTTCAAAAGAACTCCATTCCAACCAGCCAATAATTGATCATTGACTGATCTGAATCTTAAATGTATTTTTGTTTGTAGTAATTGAGCAGTCACACCAGCAAATTGCTCGAACACCTTCTTAACGTTTATCCGAATTTTTAATTGCAGATTTAGAAAAAAAAATTCACTATTTCTATTCATAGTTATAATTTATAAAACTTGTTTTCTTCTTCTTCTTATTATTATTATTATTAAAAGTAAATTTATATCAATTTTTCCTTTATGTTAAATTCCCTTCAATTATAGGTTTTTCATTTTACTCTTGGGAAAGTAATGCTAAAGAAAACACATAAAATATTCAGATGGAAACGAAAGCTTTTATTCAATATAAGTATTGAACTTTTCCATTACACGTGAAACACAACATCATTCAAATATCCTCCATGGGACCTCTTACAGGCCTCCATCCTTTTCAGGTAATTTTCAATGACTATTCGGCACATTTGCGGCAATATCTTGGCCATAACTTCACAATTTCTCTTCAAAAATAATCGGTTAACATTCTTCCATAGCGGTCAGAATTGACTGTAATGGCTCTTCCTTGATCGTTTTCAAAAAAATACGGTTCAATAACACCACCAGACCATAATGCAAATCAAACGGTCACTTTTCCCGGATGCAAAGGCCTTTTTGAGATCACCTGAGGATTTTGAGAGCCCCATATGCGGCAATTCTGTTTATTTGCGTTACCACTGAGCGAAAAATGAGCCTCATCACTAAAGAAAATTTTGCTCAAAAATCGTTATCAATGGCTTGTTGTTCAATCACCGTATTTGCATACATTCTGCGTTGTGTATGGTCTTGAGGCATAAGTTCTTGAGTGAGCTGGATTTTGTAGGGATGGAAATGCAAAGCCAAATACAAAATCCGCCAGGATGAGCCGTAAGACAAGCCCAAATGTTGAGCACGTCAAGGAATCGACAAATTCAGGTCTTCCTCCACACTTTGAGCAACGACAGCGATACTTTCAGCAGAACGAATGTTGCGATGATGCACAGGCCTTGCAATATCAATAACCGATCCCATCTCTTCAAATTTTCTCACTGTGTTCGAAATTGGTTGCTATGCAGGTTGATTATGTCGACCTTTAATTGGGTCGTAAAGCCCTAAATTATAATAAAATCTAATAATTTTAACGCGTTTTTCGACTATTAAGCGATCCATATTTCTAAATGGCAAACCTTCAACTAAAAACAACACGCTTTGGATGACATATAATTCTGAAAGATGTCAAATGGCAGGGTTATACTTTCCTACCACAAAATGGATAACCCTATATATTCTTCACGAGATTTATTTATCTTTTTCATTTTTTTTTACTTCAGTTAATTTTCTAAAAATTTTAAATCTGCAAATTAAAATTTCGAACATGGGAGCACTGATTTAGTGCATCTTAACAGTGAATTGCATTACCGAATACAACCGAATTCAGCTAAGCGAGCAGCTGGTTCAATTTACCGTGGCGACACAGGGTAAAAAAAAAGAAAAGTTTTGGACAGTGGGCAGTCCACGGGAGATCGTGAAGAACCACGGAGATATTGGCAAAACTTTTCCCGAGGATACTCTTTTGGTTAGTTTGAGAAGTTTTGTCGGCATTTGGATCAGGGCCGTGCGAAGTTATTAACATTGTGTCTTAGTTAATTCTTGTTGGGAAGTTTACCCTTTTGTAATTCGATAAGTTTTGTCACCATTTGGATCAGTTTCCGTGCAAGTCAAAATATCGGCTCCCTGCTTAAAATCACGTCAGCTCTTGTTCCGAAAACTTCACGTAAGCTATGGGAGTAATTTGGAACAAAGTGTGTGATTTGCTATTGGAATTTTTCCTAGGTGTTCCACAACATAGGCTGTCAGTAGAGTTCATGAGAGATCTTCAAATCAGCATTAATCGTGCGAGTGTTTTTATTGCATCACATTCTTCGCTTGATCGGGAACACCGCAGTTTCACTTAACCTGAATGTGAAGCGAGTGGAATTAATTTCATCGATATTGCAGGATGGGCAAATTTCAAGGCTATTTCTTGAATGCTGCAGTAGAGGCTAGTGAATCGAGACATGGGATGACAGTCGTTGGATAGACGACGGATTGCTGGTCAGTCGGGTGAAACAGCTCAAGTTGTTTTGCAGTGGCGAGTCATCGCTTACGTCGCTGTCTATTTTCTACAACTATGATACGTTCTTCTATCGAGCTCTGGTTCCCGTCTCAATTGCATCCTCGCAAAAAAACAAAACTGCGTCAACTTGGACAGATTTAATACCTCAATTTTTGGAAAACCTGGCTCGCAGTAGTACTATTACAATAAACAAATTATACATTTCATTCTGCTGATAGCTTGGCTCTGCTAAACATTCGCTTCCGAATCAATGAGGATGTTTTTGGTCTTAGACTAAGAATCGAATTCTGCAAGGTCAGACAGTTTTCAATAAATATTACTTACGCAATATCCTCGCTTATAAGGATGCCAACATTTTCATCAGCTCAAAATAATTCGTGTGTACATCTAGGTCTCATTAATTTATTTCGCATCGTATGGAAGCTAGTCTTCACACAAAAGTTTCTGTACAATTTACCCCTGGTTCGAATAGCAAAACGTTATTTTAGGATTAGAAATGAGAGCGAAAAAGGGCATGTGATAAAAATTCTTACTCTTAAGAGCAAATTGATTTAGATTATGCAAGCGATATATAAATGTTAAAAATGTGCAATATCCTCGTTTATAAGGATGCCAACATTTTCATCAGCTCGAAGTAATTCGTGTGTACATCTAGGTCTCATTAATTTATTTCGCATCGTATGGAAGCTAGTCTTCACACAAAAGTTTCTGTACAATTTACCCCTGGTTCGAATAGCAAAACGTTATTTTAGGATTAGAAATGAGAGCGAAAAAGGGAATGTGATAAAAATTCTTACTCTTAAGAGCAAATTGATTTAGATTATGCAAGCGATGTAAAAATGTTAAAAATTTGCTTTCATTTGGAAAACAATACTTTTACTCAACATTCCCGTTTTCGGAAAATTAAGACTTGAAAGTTCAAATTGTTTTCACATCATTCTTCGAGTTGCAGAACGAGTTCACTTGTAACCTATTTAAGATTAATTTGTGTGCGACAATTAAGTAATGAGGGTAATTTTATTGCCGCGCTTTTATTGCCCCGGCACCCTTCTCCTCTCCATTGATATATTTACCATTGCTCTAGCTTGCTTAGTTTGCCTGCTGTGTCATGTTGAGTAGACCTGTGTTGGTGATGCTGTCAAAAAAATGGAGAAACAAAATCAAGAACAACGCATCGCGATAAAATTTTGCGCCAGATTGGGCGAAACAGTTTCGAAAACGTACGCTAAAATTGTAAAAGTGCATGGTGATAGTGCTCCCAGTCGTGCCCAGGTGTTTTGATAGCAAAAAGAGTTTAAGGGAGGCATGAAAGCGTACAAGATGAGGTGTGGAGCAGGACACCAGTCGAGGTGCGGACTGACGTGAATGCGCAGCGTGTGCGCACCCTAACCCATGAAGATTGGTGTTTAACAGTTCAAATGCTGGCCTCAGAACTGGATATGAACCGTAAAACAGTCAGACAAATTTTAACCGACGATTTTCGGATGAAAAAGTTGTGCGCGAAGATGATTCCAAGGAACGAGTCCCAGCATGTACCAGTATTTGGCCTCTAAAGGGATCGCCGTATTGCAAAAGCCGCCTTATTCGCCCGTTATGTCACCCTGTGACTTTTTTTGTTCCCTAGAATAAAATCGGTGCTCAAAGGAACCCATTTTGAGTCGATTATTGACATCTAGGCGGCCGTGACAAGATTACTCGTGGACACCCTCGTCGAAGCGTTCCAGAAATGTTACGAAGCATGGAAAACGCGCTGGAATTGTTGTATAGCTGCCCAAGGGGACTACTTTGAAGAAGATGGCAGAGTTGTAGAATAATTGTTAGATATACGGTTTTCATGGAATCAGTCTCATTACTTAATTGTAAACCTCGTAGAGGAGAGCAATTAGAGAAGATACAAACAATCATCTGTGTCAAAAATAATTGAAGAAATCTTTCTTTAAAATCGATCTCTAACTGTTGCAAGAAAAAATGTGTGAGCAGTCAATTCATGTCAAAATATTGACGATTTACCCAAATCAAAATTTTTATAAAATTTCATCTAGTAAGTTCGCATGACTCATAATCGTGACATTTTGGATAATACATTGGAAGTTTCACAATTTGGACCATGAATGACATAATTCTCGGTTTATATTAAAAACTGATGTCCTTGAAATGCTCAATTGTTAGAGAGCTAACATGTTGAAATTTTTGATATCAAGTATCTCCAAGTTAAAAGGTGGAAAAAGTTTCTAATTGTCTTGGTCGGTAAATCGAGTCACACATTAATTTTAAGAATCAGTAAGAAATTGTGATTGCAGGCCTGCTAATTTACACTCACAATTTGCTGGACAATTTTTTAGGATGGTATAAATTCAAAATGTTGGGTTTGATTCAAAAAATATATACAATAGATGCTTCGTTTTGCTACCTTACCGGATGTTAAATCTTATGTATTTCTTTCACCACACATACATACAACTTTATTCTTTCGATTTTAGGATAAAGTTCATTTAATGTGTAAATTGTATAGAAATATTTGCGTATGTATGAAAATTAAATCAGTACAAAAAAGAAAGCATAAATACATTGCATTATTAAATTTATACCTTTGGCCTTTCCATTTCTTTTGACCTGACCGGGTATAGGACCCGCATCGATGGCAGGCTCCTCCTCTAGAATGGGCTAGCCATCGGGCGCGTCTTTCCTTTCTTTTGGTAACAGGGGCTCTTGCCAGGTAAGGTAGCCTTCTACTCGCGTACCTATTTATGGCATAGTATTATGTAATTCCCTCACATAATACTATGACATAAATTTGTAACATTTATATTTTTCATATAAAGGAAAAATTCATTCAAATTAAGTTTGTAAGAGTTTTTCACTTAGATGAAAAATATGGCCATGATGACGTTTGCATCTTGATCCGGTTGGGAGGGTGCGAGGAGGAACCGCTTCCACCCGGATGCCCCACTTTTATTTAGAGGCCATGAGTATAGTCGGTAATGACGAAGTCTGGTTTGATGGAAAGCCCATCTAGTAGAAAAATTGTATATGATTGTTTTGATCGGAGGAAATTCAAATGGCTATCATATCGGTAAATTTTATAATAACTTATAGATTTTATAATAACTTATCGAATAAAATAATAGTTTGAAGAACTACATACATGGCTGATTTTATGTAATTAAATGGTACTGATACAGTTTTACTGACAAAAATGGTAAATCATACTACTATTAGCAAAGTTCAATGAATTTTAGCCTCTAATTTATTTGTTATTGGATCTAGTTCTATAATTTTCAGGGTTTTCTGAAAGAAATTTTTGCAAAAAGCTACTAGTTTCCCATCTTATCTGTCCATTGATTCGTGCGTCATAAGGAATTTCTGCTGAAACTATAGTAGCTACAAAGGTCAAACTTTGTGGAAAGGTCGAATATAGTAGTCTTTCAAAAGTTTAGGTCTTATTAAATATATCAAAATTTTTTAAGGAGGTCCCTCCTTATAACGAAGTGGCCCTTCATTGAATTTAGTCGAGTAGGATATCAAATGACAGGTCTTAGCAATTTCAGAATCTGAAAAATAAATCATTTTTTGCATCTGGGGCAAAAAAAAAACGAAAATATTTGTGTCCCCTCCCTGCACGATTGAACACCTTTGAGCCGAAAATCCTAAAAAAATCACGAAAGTAGGTCTTTATGAGGCCAAGGGCAACAAAAACCTCAGAAATCAAAATTCTCTCAACTCTGTTAATAATGGTATGATTTGTAAATTTTACGTTTTCCCTCAAATATCAAAACGATGCCCTTAAATTTCTCAAGGTTTTACATTTATGTACGTTGATGTAAGACCCTTATGCCTACAAAATTTCATGGAACTCAATTGTAGAGAATTACAAAAACAATGACACATGTTGCTAGTTAATATATATCTGAAATCAACCAAGGCACTCTTATTTTCTTCAGATTTTCATGAAAATATATGGAATAGTGTATATGTTCAATGTTCAATGAGCCGAGCATTCAGAATAATTATTTAACCTGGAACAAAATCGCAACTCTTATGTGCTTATAAAGGAAATTTTGCATCTTTTGGATAGGTTTGAATGAGTTTTCAAACAGGAATTGAGTGAATAATTCAAACCATCGTTTCATGGCATCAGAAAAATTTTTTTTAACCATCGAGTGGTTACAAAGTCTTTCTGTTAGCAGCTCTCTCTTGCCTTCTCGACTTGTTTCACCTATGAGTATTAATTGTATTTATTCATCTTCAGTCATTCATTGAATTGAATCAAGTGTTAAAAGCATGAACCTTAAACGTTGAAGTTGGGGAAAAATACCTCAAAATTCTTCAATCTTTGCATTTAAAACAGCCACTATTTTGTCTTGCGATTACTGCTACCACTAGCTTAATTCTCAAAGATACTCATGATACCTATCATTCCTGAAACTTTCATGCAAATCTTAGCAAGCATGTAGTGTCTGAGCCGGTAAAAGCGCATGTTGTTCCATAACCATATGTTTCCATACTAATACAGGGCATATTCTTCCATAGTAAAAGAGGAAAACTCAAACCGCTATAACTTCGTTAAAACCATTTGATCTTTGTGGAACTTTCAGGAGAGGTCAATCTTATAAATAACCATACTGTACTGAATTTTATTGGATTTAAAGGTTCCGTTGAGATTTTATTCAAGAAAATGTAAAATCGATAAATCAAACTATTACTAACAAAGTTGAGTGAATTTCGAGTTCTGACGTGTTTGTTGTTGTTGTTCTCATGAAGGCCTAAATTCATGTTTTTTTTCAATTTTTCGGATGAAAGGTGTTCAATCGTGAGGCGTACATTTCCCCTTTCTCTGCCCCCCACGGTATCAATGAGGCAATTTTTGGAGTTGTTTTGACTAGATCTGTGGGGTTTTTGGAATCCCAAACTATTGGGCGCGACGTGGACGTAAATTCCGTCCCAAAGCGGCACCCTCGCAAGCAATTGCTGATTCCCCGCCCGCATCGAAATAATTTTGTAAACGACTGTAATAATTACAGGGAAAAAGCTATTCGCGGCAAACCGGAATGTAGGAGAATTCAAGCAACGACAAGCAGCTAGACGTGTTAACCGTCGTTGCTGAACGACAAGCGGCATGGGAATTTCCATCATCTTTACTGGAGAGATCATGTCGTTGCTTCTCGATATCCAAGCGTTGCTCGCGCCTATCGTTAAGTTTTTGCTTTGCTTTTTATGTTTATTTTTATATATGTAGTTTGTAAAGTTTATTGTCAGTTTGTAAAGTTTATTGTCAGTTTGTAAATACGAGTGCAATCCTAATCAAATTGTCAAAAATAAAACTACAATAAACACAAAATAATAAACTATAATGCAGACCCCACAAGAAGAAATGTCTCCGTGTTGCGGTTAGCGGGACTTTTCAAAATTTCATTCCTTGTGCTGGTCAGCAAGTGCCAGTTTTTTGTCGCGTCATAATTATTGTGCGACAGTCATAATTATTGCGTCGCATCATAACTATTGTGCAACTGTTTAAACAATGTAATAATTGCAACAATTAACAAACTTTTTGTGCATTATCGTGAGTAATGCCAAAATCTAGGGCATCAAGGAATGCATCAGCTGTACCACTAGATACAGGCCAATTCAAAAGCAACAAAAGTGCTGATAAGCCCTCATTTCAGAACTGCAGGCTCCCACCATTCTGGCAAGATAGTCCAGAGATTTGGTTTCTGTAAGCAGAATCAGTTTTTTAATCGTTCAATGTGCCAGCTGATAATGTGAAATATCACTTTATCATAAGTAGCCTCACTGCCAATGCATTGTTGGCCATCACAGATGTAATTAAATTGCCACCAGCTAAGGAAAAATACAACTTTTTAAAGATGCATCTCATCAATCGCCTAGTAGATTCTGCCGATCAACAGTTACACCAGGTTCTGGCTGAGCTCGAGCTTGGTGAAAGGTAGCCTTCAGAAGTGCTCATCATCTATCTCTAGAGTTTGGCCTTCGTCGTGATTGCTAATGGTCGTTTCTCGTTGCTGATACTCCTCACGCTATCATAGGTGCGGGTTTTTTGGCTTATTACGGACTACTTATTGATCACGTCTCATTGACATAAACACCAAACTCACCACTTGAGGTTAGTTGCCGAAGCACCAATCCACAGTATTTCAACTATAGCATCATCAAAAGATTCTTCTTTCAACAAAATTGAAACACATTATAGACGGCTTGTGCAAAAATTTTTTTTGATATTACTGTACCTAAACTTTTTTCAGTTATCCTTGAATCTATAAAAGCTCGTCATCAAATTGTCACGAATGGATCTCCTGTACCAGAACATGCTTGACGTTTCATGGGCGAAAAATATATAGCAGCAAAAGCTGAGTTTGATCTTCTGCTTCAACATGATGGAATTAGAGCTTCCAGCAGTGAATGGGATAGCCCTATTCATATGGTAACAAAGAAGTTTGGCAGTTGGCGTTCAACGGGTGACTATCGCCTCCTCAATATACAGACATTATCGGATAGCTATACGATTCCTATGATTGACGAACTACTTCATCGCTGTCAAGGCTGTTCAATATTTTCAAGGATTGATCTTGTGAAGGACTACTATCAAATACCAGTTGCGGAGGAGGACATCCCCAAAACAGCGGCTACAACGCCTTTGGGCTATTTGAATTCTGTGTTATGCCTCCAGGTCTTCGAAATGCCACAAAAACCTTTCAAAGTTTCATGGAAAAACTTTTTCGCAGTATTAACTTTGCCTCCTGTTTCATCGATGATATAATCATTTTTTGTAAATCAGTAGAAGAGCACATTGGGCATCTGCAGGCTATCTTCAAGATCCTTAAAGAAAATAACCAAGTTATAGATCCCAGCAAATGTTCATTTGGCAAGGAAGATGTTGTGTATCTTTGCTATCGTCTCAACAAAGATGGATTCACAGCTCCATCAGCGAAAGTAGAAGCAGTTCTCAACCATCCAGTTCCTGAAACAATTTCTAATCTTCGACGTTTTCTGGGTAGGCTTAATTATTACCGACGTTACATCCCGAAGGTTTCTGCTAATCAGAAACCTCTCAATGAGTTCCTAAAGAACGCAAAAAAGCGAGACAAAACAAAAATTAACTGGACACCGGAATGTAAAACTGCCCTAGAAGGATGCAAATCGAGTATCTCATCAGCTGTTGTCACTGCATTTTTCTCACCGTCAGCATCGATTGCATTATCTACGGGCTCTTTTGTCAATACCATTGGTGCGTCAATAGAGCAATTCAAAGTTGGAACATGGAAACCACTTGGATTTTACTCTAGGAAACTAAGCTCCGCTATAACACGCTACAGTACCTACAACAGGGAACTTCCTGGCATTTTCGCCAGTATCAAATTCTGTCGACATATCCTGGAAGCTCGAACATTGATTCATGCTTTTGCACAATAATTGGAAAAGGTTTTCCTAGACAGCTTAGCCAACTCAGCTTTGTTTACGAGTTCACCACAGAAATCGTTTATGTGAAAGGCAAACATAATGTAGTTGCAGATGCCTTATCGAGAGTCAGCGTAATCAACATGCCTATCGCTTTAGACTTCCAAACCATACAAGATGCCCAACAATCAGACCAAGACCTCCAAGATTTATTAAACGACAACCAATTACTTAAACTGCAACTCCTAAATCACAAAGGTCGTCCTTATCTTCCAAAATCTCTTCGCAAACAAGCGTTTGACATTATTCACAGCCCTGCTCATTCCAGCAATCGTTCAACGGCTCGACATTCAATGTAAAAATTTATTTGGCCTCGCATACAAGCAGATGTTCTGACATGGGCGAGAGAATGCATTTCATGTCAACGATCTAAAGTGCAAAATAGTATAGGACAATCGTTTTGATCATATCCATCTGGACGTCATTCAGCTGCCAGTAGACAACGGTTTCCACTACTGCCTGACAATGATTGATCGTTTCTCTCGCTGGCAGGTTGCAGTTCCTCTAGCTGACAATACAGTAAATACTATTGCTACTACATTTTTCAATCATTGTAAAGCGCATTTTGGCACTCCGCTCACAATTACAACGGATCAAGGCACTCAATTTGAGTCTGCACTTTTTACGGCTCTAGTTCAAATGATTGGTGCGCATCGCATTCACACAACACTGTATCACCCACAAGCCAACGGACTCATGGAGCGTTAGTATAGGACCGTCAAAGCTGCTTTAATGTGCGGTGCACCTACATCTTGGCCACAATCGCCACCTACAGTCCTTCTTGGTCTTCCATCATGTTTCAAAGAGGACCTCAATGCATCACCATCCTAACTTATGTTTGGCACAGACCTTCGCATCCCAGGGGAATTTTTCATTAATGAAGACAGGCCAGCTGATCCTAATTTTTTCTTGGAAAAGTTCAGAGAATTCATCAGAAGAGTACAACCTACACCTATTGCACATCACTCTAAGTAGAGACCCTTCATTCTCAAGGCCTTATACACCTGCTCTCACGTTTTTGTCAGAGTTGATGCTGTCAAACGACTTCTCGATCCTCCTTATTTCCTTCATAAAGTCACCAGTAGGGTTAACGACCGTGTTTTCATCATTGAAATAAATGAAAAGGAATACCCAATCTAAATTGATCGTTTAAAACCAGTCTTTTCAGTGAAAGCTGACTCAGATGTTCAATTAGACAATGACCTACAGGTTCTTTCAGATCCTTGTTTATTTCTTAATCTGGATACATCACTGCGTACTTGCACGAACAAAAAACAAGTATCGTTTCCTTCTCCTGTGGCTCAGGACACTGGAGGGGGAATGCCTGTGGGCTTTTCGGAATCCCAAACTATTCGGCGCGACGCGGACGTGAATTCCGTCCCCAAGCGGCAAGCAATTGCTGATTCCCCGCATCGAAGTAATTTTCTAAACGACTGCAACAATTACAGGCAAAAAACCATTTGCGGCAAACCGGAATGTAGGAGAAAAACAAGCAACGACAAGCAGCCAGACGAGTTGACCGTCTTCTCTGAACGACAAGCAGCAAGGGAATTTTTATCATCTTTGGTGGAGAGATCATGTCAGTGCTTCTCGGCATCCAAGCATTGCTCGCGCCCGTCGTGAAGATTTCGCTCTGGTTTTTATGTTTGTTTTTATGTATGTAGTTTGTAAAGTTTATTGTTAGTGTATAAATACGAGTGTAATTCTAATTAAACTATCAAAAATAAAACTACAATAAACACAAAATAATAAACTGTAGATCTCACGAAGACCTTCCCAGTGACTACCGATGTTGAAATTTTTTTTTGAAGGGTCACCTCTCCATATCACGAGGCCCCCCCCTCAAACCCCTTTGAAAAATGTTTCCACCCCAAAGCTTTCAAGAAAACATCACTTCTGGCCTTTCCACGAAGTTTCATGGCTGTAGCTTCTATAATTTCGGTGAAAAACTGCTGTGACATACAGACGGACGGAAACAGGTCGTGATTGCAAAAGGATTTTGTATTTTAGTACAAAACCCTAAAAATGATACATGCAAACTTAAAAATACTCGAAAAACTCTTTTAACATAAATAACATTTCGAAGAACAATTTAAACTTAAAAAAAATAATATCAATAACATGAACTTTATTTGGAACATTCAGCAATAAAAGAGGATCAGTCACAGCTGTACTATGAAGAATCTTTGTGTTGGAAAAAGCCGGTTATTTCAGATTGCTTTACAGTTTTTTTCTGTTTATATTAAATTTTATCATATCAAGACAAAGGAACTGTTAAATATCTCCCAAAGTTTAAGGTATGCTCAATATCAAAGTCCATCTCAAGAGCCTTCCGTCGAAGTTGACTTCCAAGTTTTAAAAGATCTGCTAAATTTTCCTCGGTTAGCTTGTTAGTGCTGATAACTTCTACTTTTTTTCACTTTCATCACAGTCGTCATTGTTAAATTGACTTAAAATATCATTAACTCTCAAATTTGCTTCACGAGTATCTCTTATGGCTTTAATAATATTTTTTGTTACTAGCTCGTCAAAACCGCCCGCACGAATTGCTTGTATTTTTGCAAATGTCTCAATTTCTGAAATATCTGTCATCTCAACAGTAGCTTCTTCAACGTAACTTTCTATCCATATTTTGCTTCACACAGCGTTCATAGTTGAGTTTTTATCTCTGTCCCAAAAAATTTTATAATTCTTGCAGCTGATAAAATATTGTACTGTTTTCAAACGCCATGAATTAATACAATCATCTTGCCAGGCAAAAGTGTGAATTAATTTGAAAGTACTTTTTTTTTTTTTTTTTTTTTTTTTTTTGTGGTAGGGAGGTGAAGGCATTTATGCCCGCCGAGTCTGGCAGTGTGGGACTCCCATGGAGGATACCTTTGGACTACCCACTAAACACCTCCCCTGTCAATCTGAGAACCTAGCCTGGAACCGTTTGACACATTACTTCGGGCCAGGTCTCGTTTTGTTACGCCGTGGGGCGCCTTCAAGCTGGGGAGTCCCTTTCCTAGCGGGAGGGGAGGGGGGAAGAGGAATTGCCAGAAGAGCGATCCCCCAGCCCCAGCGCCTCCGGCTGCTGTGAGTCCCTTTTATATTTTAGGACTGCCCGAGCATAATGTGCCACCTGGTTCCATTTGTCAACCGATTCGAGCATCACCGCAACTATATTATCCGGGGTGAGCTCTCCCGTCTCCCTGTAGAGTTCCCTTCGCAGCCTGGCCCATTTTGTACACGCAAAAAATGTGTGACAGGCATTGTCCTCCTCTCCTGGGCAAAACCGACAATCGGGAGACCGTGACTTGCCGATCTTGTGCAGGTAAGACTGAAAACACCCGTGCCCGCTCAAAAGCTGGGTCAGATAGAAGTCAGTCTCACCATGCTTTCGATTTAGCCACGGTCTCACATCCGGGATGAGGCGCGCAGTTCACCTTCCCTTCGTGCAATTCCTCCAAGACTGCTGCCAATCGTTGAGCGAGCGTTGTCTCTCCTCGCGGACAACCATCTCCCTCGCATCCTCGTTTCGGCGCAGGTAAATAGCGCGGCGCTCTCTAGCAAGGAGGGCGACAGGTATCACGCCTGCAATCACTCTCACCGCCGAGTCGGAGACTGTTGGATACGAAGATGCAATTCTCAGTGCTCTTCTTCTCTGTACCTGTGCCAATCGTTTTCGGTATACCTCCTTGCTGAGAGTGTCGCCCCATACCTCTGCTCCGTACAGTAGCACTGAACCTACAGCACTCATCAAGAGGCGTCTTCTTGATGGGCTGGGTACCCCTACGCTGGCCATAAGTCGACTCAGGGCCGATATTCCCGAAGCAGCCTTCTCAGCCGTTGCCCTGATTTGCTCAGAGAAACTCATCTTCGAGTCAATCAGTGGCCCCAGGTACTTCATCGCTGGCTTCGATTCGATCTGTATATCTCCAATACTGATCATCCTTACTCTAGGGATTCTCTTTTTTGTCAAGATGACCACTTCGGTTTTCTCCAGTGCTAAACCGAGCCCGCGAGTAGTCATCCAGTCCCTCACTCGGCGCATTAGCATACCTAGCCTGAGTTGCGCTTGTTCAATGGTGCGTCCGGCGACCAGAGCCGCAACATCATCCGCATAGCCGACCAAGCGTGACTCATCTGGCATCTCAAGTCTCAGTAGCCCGTCGTAAGACACGTTCCACAGGTCCGGACCAAGGATAGATCCCTGGGCAACACCCGATGTAATTTCCATCCTTCGTTGGCCCTGTGTCGTGCCGTAGGGCAGGCTTCGGTCCTTTAGGTAGTTCCTCAAAAGCCGCATTAGATATTCTGGAACTTGAAAAGAGTTTTCCAGCGTATCCAGAATATCCACCCATCTAGCGGAGTTGAAGGCATTCCTGACGTCGAGTGTCACCAACAGGACGATCCGTCGCTTGGTGCGACTATATGGCTCTGCCTTTTGGACCGCGTTCACCACCTCTGCAATCGCATCAATGGTAGAACGTCCTGCTCTAAAGCCGTACTGTCCCCAGCAGCACGAATCGCGTCAGTGAGTCTTCCCTTGATGAGTTTCTCTAGCACTTTCCCAGCCGTGTCTAGCATGCATAACGGGCGGTATGCAGACGGCGATTCGGGATTTCCCTTCCCCTTGCTGATCAGCACGAGCCTCGCCACCTTCCATCGTACCGGGAAAACCCCGTCCCGTAGGCAAGCGTTGAATGTACTGAGCAGCAAATCAGGACAATGGTGATAGACGAGCTGCAAAACCTCAGCTGGAACACCATCTGGACCTGGAGCCTTCCTTGCCTTCAGGGAGAGGACTGCCTCCTCCAGTTCCAGCTGTGTGAAGAGTGGGCACTCGACTGCTGTTTCACCATGGACAGCGTCAACACGGACGGGATGGGCGGGGAAGAGTCCCCGCACTATCGCGTCCATCTTTTCCGCGTCATGTATACAAGGCTTCCGTAGGGCACCAAGTTTCCCCATGACCAACTTGTAGCCAAGGCCCCACGGATCCCTATTTACATCGTCCACGAGGTCTTGCCAGCATCGGGCCTTGCTCTTGTTAATAAGCCTGCGAAGATATTTCCTGCCGGACCTGTATGCTGCTAGCCTAGTGTCTGCCTCCTCCCGTGTTCGCGCCCGCTGGGCCTCTCGCCGAAGTTTGTGACACTCGCTTCTTTGTTCGGCGATCTCGTTTGACCACCAGTATACTGGAGGCTTACCATGTCGGGGTCTCCGGCGGGGCATGGAAGACTCGCAAGCAGCTATGATGGTACTCATAGTTGAGTTCACCAAGTCCTTGGCTGTTGGCCCTCCACTCCCTGGCGGAGCTCCCAGCAACGGTGCGCCTGCCGTAAGCGCGTCAGTGAACTTCTCGACGTCCATCCTCCCAGTCCTCCATCCGAGGATTGAAGTTTGGGCATATGCACGCAGAGTGGCACCGTCGTGAATCTCAACAGCTATATACTGGTGATCACTAGCCGAGTAGTCCTCTAGTACTCGCCAGTTGTGTACTCTAGGTACCAGGGACTCCAAAGCGAGTGTCACATCGGGTATGGTTCCTACGCAACCCCAGCGGCGGAAAGGAGGGGTGTTACCAGTATTTAGGACAAAAAGTGCTGTTCTGGCCACCATATCCAAGATTTGCTTTCCCCTTGGGTCGGATTGTGGCATACCCCATTCGATGGCTCTAGCGTTGAAGTCTCCCCCGACCAGCATGTGGCCCTCTGTGTTCGAGACAGCGTCCTCCAGGGCATCGAGTTTGGTTCGAAAGGATCGCATTGCCTCGTTAGGCGTCAGATAAACACTGAAATATGTTATCCCTGAACACCGCACCCACACAAAACCATCCCCGCGTCCATGGCCCTGCACCTGAAGGCGGGCGCTGTCTCGAACCCAGATGGCCGAGGTACCAGTTTTGTCAGGGTACCACGCTTGCGAGTCCTTGTTATGATGTTGCTCGCTCAGCAACAGGAGGTCAGCTTTCTTATCCCTCGCAAACTGCTCAAGTAGGTCCTGGGCGTTTGTGCTTCGGTGCAAATTGACCTGCAGGATACGGATCATTTGAGTATCGATTTGGCTTTAGTTAGGGCCTCCTTGAAAACCCGGCATTTCCCTGTCCCCGGCTCATGTTTGAGGTCGCCGGGTGCTAGCTTAGCGTCCTTGCAAAGAATGCATTTTGCCTCGTTCGTGCACTCCTTCCTTTTGTGCCCCGTTTCACCACATTTGTAGCACAGAGATCTCCTGTCGGGTCCCCTACAGCCATACGCGGTGTGTCCGTATTCGAGGCATCTGAAGCAGCGGATAGGGATCGCTCTTCTCCGTATCCTGCGGATCACCCAACCTATCTTAATTTTGCCCTTCGCCAGGATTTGCTGGGCGTCTTTATCAGCTAGTTCGACAATAGCCATGCGTTGCCCCCTTGTGTTTTCACGCGTCAATCTTGCCTTGACTTCACTTAAGCTGGGGAACTCCCTCCTAATGGCATCCTCTACTTCAGCTTTTTCCGTGACGCAGTCGAGGTCCCTGATTTCCAGGGTGGCCATTGGTTCGAGCGAGGCAACCGTTGCCGCATCTCCAAGAACCTTTTGAACCGCGTCACGGAATGCATCTTTGTTTGTGGCCTCTGGCCCGAATTCCACCAGCAAGCCGCCGGTCCGGGTTGGTCGAACTGCTTTGATGGCAGTTTTGGTGTCGTCTGGCTTGACCGCTCCTTTAATTTCACGGAGGACATCTGCGTAGGTTCGGCCCTTAGTGGGTTTAATAAGCAGTGCCTCTCGCAAGGGTTTGTGCCGCGGTTTGCTTTTTGTTTTCTGCGGTATAGCGGGGGGCTCCTTGTTCTCTTCGTGGTTGAGCTCTTTGTCTTTTTTTTCTAGGAGCAGCTTTTTGGCCGCTTTTTTCGCTGCCTTGTTTCGCACCACATGAAACTCCTCGCCTGGAGTGTTCCTCCTTTTCTCACAGTCGCCTTCAATTGGGCTACCGTCCATTCTTTTGCTGCTGCTAGGACCCACTGATGCCTCGAGGGAGAGCGTGTCTTTTTGGTGCTTCTCGGCTGCAAGCCACCTCCGCCTGTAGTGCGTTATGCGGCCAAAAAGCTCCTCCAGTTCAAGAATGCCATTCTTGACACTCTTGCCTATGTTTTTCTGCACTTCGCAGGCAGCCCTCAGTTGTTTGACGATATTCCCCGCTTTCCGAGTAAGCCGCTCCTCTTCGGCGCGGTCAAGGGCGATTGTGTTATTTGGCGCCACCTCTTGGGAGAGGCCCCCGTTTCCTAGCACTTTTGCTTCTATCGCTTGGATCGCGTTTGAAGTGGCGTCGGCCAACGGCAAAACTTCTCCCTCTCCCAGTCTTACACTGGCCTCCGTTGGTGTCGCAACTTGATCCGGATTGTGTACGTCTTGCACTGGGCGCTCCGGGGTGCGCATAGTCCTTCTACTGCGCCCAAAGGCTGCAATGATGCCAGGTTGCACAACGCACTCTGCCTTCTTTCGTTCGTTAGTCCGTCTTTGGTCTGTCTCCGATGATTTAACCTGTGGTGTTGACTTTGACAGTGTTTCTGGGGTTTGCTGCCTCCCCCCGCAATCGGTGACTTGTTTTATCGGTGTTCTTGCCAACAGCGGTTTTTGCCTGAAAGGGTTCTCCGTGCTAGCGTCCTGTTTGCTTGTGGTTTCATTTGTTTGCTCCATTTTGTTGGGTCCCCCCTCGGAGCCGCTATCTCCGTTCGTGTGTGTAGTCGCCTTTTTGGTCCCATGGTTATCTTTGCAGCGCAGGGAGGCCATGCGAGGGTTGGCACAAGTCCTTATGGGGACAAGTGCTCAGAGCCAGACCAGCGCTAATCGGGAGTCCGTCTCAACCGAACCTACACCACCAACCCAATGGTGCGAACTTCGAACGTACTCCGAGGCCTGCCAAGGTTTTACCGGGACGGAGACGGTATGATAGTTGAATTGGAGCCGTTCACACACGAGTTTCACCTCGGCGCTACTGTGCAAAGCAACTAGGTCCAAACCATCACATCCGCCAGCCCAAAGCGTCAATTCCAGTTCGTTGTCCAAAGCGTAATCCAGATACAATAAGAGGGAACCTCACGGCACCCCCCATATCCTCGGGTCCGTGGGGGCGGCACTCCCCAAAGAATGCTAGCCTCCAAGAATGTTCTTGTCGACCGGCTTTCTCCCTGCGGGAATTTCCTCGGGTACGTGGGGGCGGAACTCCCCAAAGAATGCTAGCCTCTAAGAGTGGTCTTGTTGACCGGCATTCCCCCTGCGGAGTTTCCTCGGGTACGTGGGGGCGGAACTCCCCAAAGAATGCTAGCCTCCAAGAGAGCTCTTGTCGACCGGCATTCCCCCTGCGGGGTTTGAAAGTACTTTGGAAATAATAACGATGTTGTATTCGTAGATAGAAATATAACTTTAATATTGCGGTTCAATTCTGCCAATTAGGCTGGATTACTTGGTGCATTATCAATACTTTTTTTTTTTCTTAAAAAGCCGTCGGGCTAGCTTTGTTGTGTGAGCAGACGCATTTCGACTTCTTTGGGTCATTTTCAGTGTCTAAAGGCTTCGACTAAAGGTAGAGGGAATGATTTATGTAGTCATAGGATGGGTTAAGCAGGTAAACACTAAATTCGGTCAGGGAGCGGGATATTACGTTTTATTTTTTAGATTGTTGGATATCTGTTTGTTCTGTTTCATCTCAATTCTGTTTTCACCCAAGTGTGGTCCGGTATTGGGAAAACGGCGTCGGGATTTGTAGTAAGTTGTCTGTTGATAATGTTGTTTTTCTATGTTTATGTATTTGAAGCCTTTCTTTGTTGTCAAGTGTCGTCCTTTGGTTTGTTTTTGTAGTTATATCATAGACTCTTTCTTAGCCTCAGGGTCGTCTGCGTGATTTTGTAGGTGCGTTGTGTAATTAGAGTCTGCTTTGTTATGTGAAAAAGATCGTAAATGCTCTTTGCATCTTGTCGTTAGTTTTTGTGTTGTCTTTCTTATGTATACCATGTCACAGTCCTTGCATGTCAGTTTGTATATGCAGCTATTCTCGTAGGTCATATGTCATTCAGTTTTGGTTTGATTCCAATGCTGCTGTTAGTTTTGAATGCAGTTTGTATTTCGTTAGGAAGTTTGATAGTTTGCATATCTCTTTGCCTGGACATTTTAACGAAATCCACTGTTGGTTGTTCTTATGCATTTCAGTTACTCATTGTTCCTGTTTTTACTTGTACTGTATAACAAGTTTGCCAATGTCACGTTGTTGGTATGCGTTATTATTAGTTATTCTGTGAATGCTGTTTGCTCATTGGTGTAGTTAACAGGAATCATGGGAATGGAGTGGTGTAATGGTTAGGTCCATTGAGTTGAATTGTACGTTTGTTTCTGTTTCCATAGTGAAATTAATATTCGGATATATTCCATTTATATAGGTAAGTAGTTCATCATGTTTATTTTCTTGTGAGTCAATAACGATGAAACAGTCAGCCAAATATCGTCTGTAAAATATTACATTGCATTGTTTGACGATTTTTGGTGTAAAGACTTCTTTCAAAGATTTTAAGAATATTTCTGACATGTCCCACACTCAGAATGTTCTTGCCAATGAATTTGCTGTGATTGAACATAAAATAGTTCTGTTTGATTGTGGTCTATGTAAGATTGAGCAGTTGATCTGTGAATTGATATGATATTGAATGAAACTTCCCAATCAAATAGGACTATTTTAAGTTAAATAACAACACATATGTTGCCAAGGAAGGTTTGAATATGCGGCATCCAAAGGGGTCCGAAAAGGTGTTTGTGTCTAAGATTCTCAAAAAATTCAATGGAATATTTTCCAAACAATATTTGGGTCGTTATTTACTCACAATAAAATAAACAAGACGATCTACTTATCCATATGAATGAAATACATTTGAATATAAATTTCACTATACAAAAAGAAACAAACAGAAAACTCAACTATATGGACCTAGCCGTGAAACGTGAACAAACACAATTAGACTAAACTATATACAGAAAACTAACCACAACTAATCATACCATATACTAACATCAACTCGCAGCATAAAGATCAATAGTGCAGAAACTCCATTCCATCCCCATGATTTCTGCTAACTACTCCAACAAACTTAAAAACATTTACAGAATTGCTAATGGTAATGGGTTCAAATAACGTGACATTGAAAAACTTACGAAACAGTAGAAACAAAAACAAGAACGCCAGCTGACTGAAACGCATAAGAACGACCAACAGTAGATTTCGGCTAAGAACTTCAGGCCCGGCTTGTCGTCAGAGATAGTCGTAGGAGGTGCCATTTGCGTATCTTTTGGTCCCAAATAGCAGCCAAGTGAGAAACGCAGCCACAAAATACCCCTCACACAGCTGGAAAAAAGACCTACTGTTTTTCTCGAACAAGGGAGGATTTGGCAAAGCCGGGGTAACCACTTTACACTATTTCGCCGGTATCAGTTTACGCAACGTAACCCGCACTGGTAACCCGCGCTAAAAACTAAAGCACATTCGAGCTAAAATCTCAGCACACCCGAGCTAAAATCCAAAACACACCCGTACAATTCACTTCACAATAAATATTTCTCTTCTAATAAAATTCACGGTTTTATAAATAACAAAACATCATTCTCAAGTTGAGACATGAATTTCAATCAACTAGAAGCTCGATAGAAATACAAATCGTTAACTTATGTCTACTGTTCCTATTTGGGGACCCCCAAAATAAATTGAACTTGAACTTCTACCGCCAATCTTCCCTGTTTCTGATGCTAATTGCTTCACTGGCGCTATGGTAAAGTACGTCCCTCTTTTGCTGTTGTAATTTATTCCTTCAACGAGCTTCAGGATCAAAATTCTTTTTGCTCGTCGCACTCGGTCCTCCGTCGTTGATCCTTATCCACCAAAAAGAGATCCCATTCATTGTTTCCAGGTTTTTCATCAGCTCGGTTTCAACCGGCGAGCAGTAAATTTTACTTTGGGTTGATTCAGCGTTCGATTGCGGTGCGGGCTTGCACCAGTAATCCCTCAACTTATGTTCATCAAGCAACTGAAATCCAAATTTCCCTCCATCTAATACATTTGCCCATCAAGTGCAAATGCCAAAATGATGGACTACCTATCATTGTTGCGTTTTGGTCTGGTTCGGGCGGTTGTTCGTAAGTTTTTTTTCTCTTCTTCAAACTCTTCAATGTATTTTCTGCTAATTTCATTTTTGCTTTAGATTTTTGCCTGACTATTTTGAGTTCAAGAAATGTATTAGTTTTAAACCGTTCGATGAGTTTAAAGTAATCGGTAGGGATTTGATCAAAAACAGCACAAAACTTTTCCGAGTAGTTCAATGTAAGTCGCTTACAAAATGCTAGATAGGCATTCAAAGTGATTTCGTCTTTCAGGTCTTTGCTCGTTGTTGCAGGTGCTGTTACGGATAAAACCGAAGGGCACCAGGATTACCTCACCCCGAACACTATCGTAACATTCGCGTGACTATGTATAGTCAGAAAGCTAAGCCGCACTCGACTAGGGTTTGTTTGCCAGTCCAAATTGTAATCATATTATAGCCCAGTCATATTAGGTAAAAAAAGGGGTCAACCTCGGAATAAAAGATAATAAGCTGCAAATTGGTATGAACCTTTGTTTTGTCATTCTAAATGTTGTCTCAAAAGTCACAATCCTTACCGTGTTCGCGTCTCAAGATATTCAAGGTCAAAGGTCACAAAAATCGGTTTTTCGCGAATATCTGGCTTCCTATCGGTTAAATGAGATTTGCATTTATTATAAAAGTTGTAGGCTATAAAATTCCCTACAACTTTTGTTTAAACTTTTTTTTCATACGACCAACCGTTTTGAAGGTAGAGCGCGAAGAGTGCACATCGTACAGTCATATACGGCCTAATGCAAGGTCAAGCGTGAGTTATGGTTATCAGTACGTTATAAAGTCAATTATTTACTTGGAAATTATAATTATTAAACATAATGCCTATTATTTATGTACTAACTATTAATTATTTATATTTAATTAAAGTTGCAACGGTACAATTTCAAACTAACGAATAATCTTGACTCATACAAAGTGGAGAGAGTGGCCTTGAATACTATAGAACATCTGTCCCGGCAATGAATAGAAAAGGGCATAGGGTAGGGACAAGTATTTCCAGGTATATAAGTATTGAGAAATTTACGCGTTTTAAAGAAAAGATATATAATGTCGTGTTAACTTAAAATAAAACTAAAATATATAATCCAGAATTAATAATATTTTATACTTAAATAGTTAAATATGAATAATTATATATAAATAATCAAGTTACTTACTTTAATTAAATATAAATAATTAATAGTTAGTACATAAATAATAGGCATTGTTTAATAATTATAATTTCCAAGTAAATAATTGACTTTATAACGTACTGATAACCATAACTCACGCTTGACCTTGCATTAGGCCGTATATGACTGTACGATGTGCACTCTTCGCGCTCTACCTTCAAAACGGTTGGTCGTATGAAAAAAAAGTTTAAACAAAAGTTGTAGGGAATTTTATAGCCTACAACTTTTATAATAAATGCAAATCTCATTTAACCGATAGGAAGCCAGATATTCGCGAAAAACCGATTTTTGTGACCTTTGACCTTGAATATCTTGAGACGCGAACACGATAACAATTGTGACTTTTGAGACAACATTTAGAATGACAAAACAAAGGTTCATACCAATTTGCAGCTTATTATCTTTCATTCCGAGGTGAAAGCCCTAATATGACTGGGCTATTAGTAGTTTAAATACGATTATTGGTAGCCTTAAGCAAACATAATTGTCATCGAGCGAAGGTCAGAATCACCGCATGTTCGAAGTTGGAATGTTCCCCAGATATTTCGGTAAAATCAAAACCTAACAAGATCGAACCAGATGTTGCCAAGGAGGACTCAGATGATGAGAATTCACTGTTTTGAAAATGTCGATAAAACGCTACAGTTTCTCCGGGAGCAACGAGTACATTTAGAATAATTGTCCGGTTTACGAATCGTTCCAGAGTTACATCGCTACAGAAATGCTGGATGATGACAACAAATACGATGATGGTGAAGAGTACAGTCTTCAGGAAGCTGAGAAAGGAGTGATTTTTATTTCGTAGTCCATGCAGGAGACAATCAAAACGGACACTACGTCGCGTACATAGATCCGCTGTTGAAGGGAAATAACAAGGAATTTTATCTAATTGGCATTTTCAGATTCATAGCAGATACTTCAGGTTTTGCTGGACCACTGCTACTTGGTGGCTTGCTGAATGAAACTACTACGGAAAATGCAGGAACAGACATTCGACCATATTTTTATGCTCTAGGTCTGCTTGTAGCATCATTGATTTCCGCATTTTGCAGTACGCATTTCAACTGGAGGATGGCTTTTATAGGAATGAAAATGCGAAGTGGCGTTGTAAGCGCAATTTACCGGAAAGCACTTGCGGCACGAGGACGGCAAGATGCACATCCAGAAATTCTAAATTTAATGTCAACAGACACAGATCGTATAGTAAACTCATGTATTAGCTTTCATTCATTGTGGAGCATCCCATTTCAACTATTTACAACGTTATACCTTCTTTATACTCAAATTGGAGCTGCGTTCATTGCGGGGCTCATCTTTGCTGCAACATTAATCCCTATTAACAGATGGTTAGCAGTTAAGATTTCTAAATATTCCGTTGGTCTAATGAGCGCTAAAGATGCAAGATTATCTGCTATGAGTGAAACAGAATCAGGAGTGAAATAAATAAAATTGCACGCTTGGGAGGATGTTTTTATCAATAAGATCAGAGAACTACGTACCACAGAAATGCGTTTCTTAGCGAAACGAAAATATCTATATGCAATGTGTGTATATACTCTAGTTTTAATGTGCCTCCTAACCTTCACCGTGTCGACAATCATGGGTAATCCTTTAACCGCGACAACCACTTATACTAGCGTCGCCCTACTCAATATGTCTCGTTGAAGCTTGGATATCAATTCGCCGTGTGTAGAGCCTCTTCGATATATCGGATTTAGATTTTAATATTTACTATCCAAAAACTGCCAGAGGAGAATCCAATCAGTGTTGATACAAAAATGACCGTGTTGAAAATTGAAAATGCGTCATTTCAACACAGAGGTCAAGATTACATTCAGGATTCAAGTTGCACTTTTCGATTAACTAATATTAATATGGATATTAAGGAGGGTGAATTAATTTGCATCGAGGGACCCGTAGGATGTGGGAAGAGCTCATTAATGTCTGCCATGGTAGCAAATATGGATTGCATTGAAGGCACAATCAGTGTCTACAATACAAGAGAAGGTTTTGGTTATGTGCCTCAGACAGCATGTCTTCAAAGAGGTACGATCCGTGAGAATATCCTTTGGGGGAGCAGTGTATGACGAACGACGATACAAATCGGCTATAAATGCATCCGCTCTTGCTGAAGATCTGTCAGCTCTTGGTGGAGATCAAACTGGTGTTGGTGAAAATGGAAGAGCCCTTTCCGGAGGACAAAGAGTCGAGTATGTCTCGCAAGAGCCATTTATCAAGACAAACATATATACATTTTGGACAATAAACTATCAGCACTAGATGCACATGTGGCAAATCATACTGTTAGGCACTGCATTTAGGGCATTTTAAAAAACAAAACACGCGTCATGGTTACTGAAAACAAGACACTCTTATTCCATGCAAATCAGGTTTTCCATTTGGAAAATGGAACAATGACTTCAAGTGCATTCACTGATAGTTTTGAATTAGATGATGACAATGATGATGACTACGGACAATACACGATGACTTCATCAATTATCAACAATGAGAACAATAAAAATAGTGTGGACAACAGGTTATCTGAAGAGTCTAAGGAATATGGAACTTTGTCATCGAACGTCATACTCAGATACTGGAAAGCGATGTCTCAAACTGTCAGTGAATTACGTTCAGCTGATTCAGCCGAATTTGGAGTGCTCGCCACCAGAGGGGAGCGGCGACCAAGTGGCGGCAAGAAGGAATTACCCCGCTGAAGAGGTGGATGACCGACGAGCGGAACCATAGCCGTTAGGAGGAGGCTATATAAGCACGCGAAGAATGACGCGCCTCCTCTTGGGTCTTTTTTATCGTGGGCGACGACGGCAGCGGAACGAGAGCAACCAGCGAGATCATAATTCGAAGCGCAGCGGAATCTTCAAGTGGAGGACAGCGGAATCAGCAAAGTGAAATCCAAGCTAAGGAAAAATTCATATCAAAGCGACGAACAAGCTTCGACATTGGAGGAAAGGCGACAGAATTCATCCGCGAATACGATCGTCGAAGGGGCCCCTTTGTAGGTATAGAAGAGAAGTAAGTTTTTTATGATAAAGTGTATCATATGTTAAGGTTATAAATCATTTCGATTTGGAATACAAGTGTTGTAAAATTTTAAATAATTGAAGTTTCTTTGTGATCAAATAATGTTTGAAGGAAGAAATTTTTGTCTTTAGGACAAGATTAGAGCAATCTTTGTTACAGATCACGGGTTGTGACGAGTGCGGCTTGGACGGACAAGTCGAAGTGGAAGTGTAGCGGAGTTAAATGAAGCCCGTGATATCGGGAGTCAGCGTGTTCGGGGGTGGTATTGTGGCCCACGCGAAGGATAGAGTGGTTAAGAAGTGAAGATTATGGGGTGGTTAGTGAAGTGGTGTAGGTGAAGTATTGAAGTGAAGATTATAGGATGGTTAGTGAAGTGGTGTAGGTGAAGTATTGAAGTGAAGATCGTAGGGTGTTTAGTAGCTAGGGTATCGGCCGAATAACGTCGCGTTTAGTCCGGTTAGTCGCATTCTCGCTTGGCGGCTATTTGGGGCTTTGAGGGAAAAGCGAGTGGCGCCCCACGCCCGTCTTCGGACGAGCTAACCGGGTCCATAAGCCCCGCCGGAGCACCCCAGTTTCCCTGAGGGCCATAGTGGCTCTCGCGAGGTAAGAAAGTGGGTGTAACACGTTGGGCGCCAAATGTTACACCCACTTTCTTACCTCGCGAGAGCCACTATGGCCCTCAGGGAAACTGGGGTGCTCCAGCGGGGCTTATGGACCCGGTTAGCTCGTCCGAATACGGGCGTGGGGCGCCACTCGCTTTTCCCTCAAAGCCCCAAATAGCCGCCAAGCGAGAATGCGACTAACCGGATTAAACGCGACGTTATTCGGCCGATACCCTAGCTACTAAACACCCTACGATCTTCACTTCAATACTTCACCTACACCACTTCACTAAACATTCTATAATCTTCACTTCAATACTTCACCTACACCACTTCACTAACCACCCCATAATCTTCACTTCTTAACCACTCTATCCTTCGCGTGGGCCACAATACCACCCCCGAACACGCTGACTCCCGATATCACGGGCTTCATTTAACTCCGCTACACTTCCACTTCGACTTGTCCGTCCAACCCGTGATCTGTAACAAAGATTGCTCTAATCTTGTCCTAAAGACAAAAATTTCTTCCTTCAAACATTATTTGATCATAAAGAAACTTCAATTATTTAAAATTTTACAACACTTGTATTCCAAATCGAAATGATTTATAACCTTAACATATGATACACTTTATCATAAAAAACTTACTTCTCTTCTATACCTACAAAGGGGCCCCTTCGACGATCGTATTCGCGGATGAATTCTGTCGCCTTTCCTCCAATGTCGAAGCTTGTTCGTCGCTTTGATATGAATTTTTCCTTAGCTTGGATTTCACTTTGCTGATTCCGCTGTCCTCCACTTGAAGATTCCGCTGCGCTTCGAATTATGATCTCGCTGGTTGCTCTCGTTCCGCTGCCGTCGTCGCCCACGATAAAAAAGACCCAAGAGGAGGCGCGTCATTCTTCGCGTGCTTATATAGCCTCCTCCTAACGGCTATGGTTCCGCTCGTCGGTCATCCACCTCTTCAGCGGGGTAATTCCTTCTTGCCGCCACTTGGTCGCCGCTCCCCTCTGGTGGCGAGCACTCCAAATTCGGCTGAATCAGCTGAACGTAATTCACTGACAGTTTGAGACATCGCTTTCCAGTATCTGAGTATGACGTTCGATGACAAAGTTCCATATTCCTTAGACTCTTCAGATAACCTGTTGTCCACACTATTTTTATTGTTCTCATTGTTGATAATTGATGAAGTCATCGTGTATTGTCCGTAGTCATCATCATTGTCATCATCTAATTCAAAACTATCAGTGAATGCACTTGAAGTCATTGTTCCATTTTCCAAATGGAAAACCTGATTTGCATGGAATAAGAGTGTCTTGTTTTCAGTAACCATGACGCGTGTTTTGTTTTTTAAAATGCCCAAAATGCAGTGCCTAACAGTATGATTTGCCACATGTGCATCTAGTGCTGATAGTTTATTGTCCAAAATGTATATGTGTTTGTCTTGATTAATGGCTCTTGCGAGACATACTCGACTCTTTGTCCTCCGGAAAGGGCTCTTCCATTTTCACCAACACCAGTTTGGTCTCCACCAAGAGCTGACAGATCTTCAGCAAGAGCGGATGCATTTATAGCCGATTTGTATCGTCGTTCGTCATACACTGCTCCCCCAAAGGATATTCTCACGGATCGTACCTCTTTGAAGACATGCTGTCTGAGGCACATAACCAAAACCTTCTCTTGTATTGTAGACACTGATTGTGCCTTCAATGCAATCCATATTTGCTACCATGGCAGACATTAATGAGCTCTTCCCACATCCTACGGGTCCCTCGATGCAAATTAATTCACCCTCCTTAATATCCATATTAATATTAGTTAATCGAAAAGTGCAACTTGAATCCTGAATGTAATCTTGACCTCTGTGTTGAAATGACGCATTTTCAATTTTCAACACGGTCATTTTTGTATCAACACTGATTGGATTCTCCTCTGGCAGTTTTTGGATAGTAAATATTAAAATCTAAATCCGATATATCGAAGAGGCTCTACACACGGCGAATTGATATCCAAGCTTCAACGAGACATATTGAGTAGGGCGACGCTAGTATAAGTGGTTGTCGCGGTTAAAGGATTACCCATGATTGTCGACACGGTGAAGGTTAGGAGGCACATTAAAACTGGAGTCGTAGCCCAAAAATATACACACATTGCATCTAGATATTTTCGTTTCGCTAAGAAACGCATTTCTGTGGTACGTAGTTCTCTGATCTTATTGATAAAAACATCCTCCCATGCGTGCAATTTTATTTGTTTCACTCCTGATTCTGTTTCACTCATAGCAGATAATCTTGCATCTTTAGCACTCCTTAGACCAACGGAATATTTAGAAATCTTAACTGCTAACCATCTGTTAATAGGGATTAATGTTGCAGCAAAGATGAGCCCCGCAATGAACGCAGCTCCAATTTGAGTATAAAGAAGGTATAACGTTGTAAATAGTTGAAATGGGATGCTCCACAATGAATGAAAGCTAATACATGAGTTTACTATACGATCTGTGTCTGTTGACATTAAATTTAGAATTTCTGGACGTGCATCTTGCCGTCCTCGTGCCGCAAGTGCTTTCCGGTAAATTGCGCTTACAACGCCACTTCGCATTTTCATTCCTATAATAGCCATCCTCCAGTTGAATTGCGTACTGCAAAATGCGGAAATCAATGATGCTACAAGCAGACCTAGAGCATAAAAATATGGTCGAATGTCTGTTCCTGCATTTTCCGTAGTAGTTTCATTCAGCAAGCCACCAAGTAGCAGTGGTCCAGCAAAACCTGAAGTATCTGCTATGAATCTGAAAATGCCAATTAGATAAAATTCCTTGTTATTTCCCTTCAACAGCGGATCTATGTACGCGACGTAGTGTCCGTTTTGATTGTCTCCTGCATGGACTACGAAATAAAAATCACTCCTTTCTCAGCTTCCTGAAGACTGTACTCTTCACCATCATCGTATTTGTTGTCACCATCCAGCATTTCTGTAGCGATGTAACTCTGGAACGATTCGTAAACCGGACAATTATTCTAAATGTACTCGTTGCTCCCGGAGAAACTGTAGCGTTTTATCGACATTTTCAAAACAGTGAATTCTCATCATCTGAATCCTCCTTGGCAACATCTGGCTCGATCTTGTTAGGTTTTGATTTTACCGAAATATCTGGGGAACATTCCAACTTCGAACATGCGGTGATTCTGACCTTCGCTCGATGACAATTATGTTTGCTTAAGACTACCAATAATCGTATTTAAACTACCAATATGATTACAATTTGGACTGGCAAACAAACCCTAGTCGAGTGCGGCTTAGCTTTCTGACTATACATAGTCACGCGAATGTTACGATAGTGTTTGGGGTGAGGTAATCCTGGTGCCCTTCGGTTTTATCCGTAACAGTGCTTTCATTAAGTCTTTCATCCTTTCATCGAAAGTTACAGGTAGCTTTTTAACATTCTTTTAGTCATTAATAAATGCCACTACGGTTTGAACCGAAACACTGGCAGTTTCTTTTCTTTTGTTTGGATATGTGGATAAATCGGTCGATGTTGTTCAAAAATTTTCACAAGAGGGTTCTTCATTGGCATCGCAGTTTTCTCATTAATAGCTTTAACAGCTTTCCTTCAATTATTTATGCTCTGTATCCATTCTATTTTTCTGCCTGTTTCCTTTTCATTATTGATGCTGTTAGAAACTTTTTTGGAAATATTATTTTCGAATGGCTTCACATGAGAAGGTGCATCTATTAGGTTATTAATTGTACTTAGTAGCGGAGATGTTTGGGACAATTCGAAAAGACTTGAATTTGTCTTTTGCAGAGCCAATTTATACTTGGCATTCTGTTATATATCTATCTCTTATTTATCCCAATCAAGTTTTCGCGGCGTTATTGCAGTAGTGGATTGAGGATGCCTACTTTTAATTGACACATTTTCTTTGCAAGGGGTTGTTACAGAAGTTTTTCCTGTATTGTTTGAACTTTTTGATCTGTAGCCAATATGCTCTCCTTGAAGTGGACGCTTCGAGATTTGTCAAAATCATCATCGTTAAAGATCCTAGGTTTACAGTATCAATGGGCTGCAACTTCTTTATAGGAACGATTTTCTGTTTAGATAAAATGCTTGGTGATGAACTTGTATCTCTGTGAGCTGCCTTTTTGGTTTTATCTGGGTATTTATCATTTGAGTTCTGTGTCTTCTATTACTTTTGCTTTCCACATTTCAACTTAAAATTAATTAAAATTGCTCTTTAGTCACTAATCCACATTGTTCAGAACATGTTGATAACGTTAAGAGAGAGTATCACTTTACATCCGACTCGATATTTATTTAGATGTTCCATTTAGTACTTTGTTCCTAAAGGCCAATCTTCGAATAGAGAACGGATGTTACCTAGAGCATTCTTGACATTTTGTGTGAAGTATTCGGAGCTCATTGTCGGACAGCTCCGTTTTGAAGAATTATGGAAGAAAATCAAATTCTCTCCAGCGATAATCTACGACATACGCCATAACCGCAACAGGTCTGAAACCAACGCCTGACACACCGATAAAGTTGGGGTTAACCTTAAATCCATTTTCCGTGTTTGACCGTGGGGTGTTTGACTAGTAGATAGGCACCAAAGTTCGCTAAGGGCTTCATTCAGGAATGGTGGTTCGGCTTCCACACATGGCATCTTGGTATAGAAGATGATGTTGTTGACAGGCCCTACACAATAAAGCTACTCGTTCATTGGTCGAAACATTAATGGCATCTATCGACTTAACCTATTCGCAGGACTCCGTAGTGCACGGACGAATAGTTTCCGTTTGACCTTCACGGTACAATCGAATCATTGAAGCTTCATGTGTTAATGAAAATTGCTTTGCGTTTCGGTAATATGCTAATTGTAGAGCTGTTTGAATATAGGCATCAGGTGATCACAAATCTTCATAAAACCTTTGCCGTACTTACTGCACTGAAAAAAATATTGTTCATAACTTCAATAAACACCATTGATAGAGCATAATTTCATTGTCAGTATGAACTTTTTATTGTTACAATGAACTTTTCATTACTATAATTTCAAGAATTTATGAAACGTTCATAAATAAAATGAATTCAAATTCATAAATGGTTTCTTCCTGATTTCCGTTTTTTAGGGTTTTGTAAAATAATTTTACAAAACCCTTCTAAAATCGCGTCCTGTCTGTCCGTCTGTCCGTCTGTCTGTCTGTCCGTCCGTCCGTCCGTCCGTCCGTCCGTCCGTCCGTCCGTCCGTGTGTCACAGCAGTTTTTCTCGGAAACTACTTAAGCTAGAAACATCAAATTTTGTATGTAGGTGTAAAGTGGTGATCTCTTCAAAGTTCAAATATAAAAAAATTTTATAAGGCATTTAAGGGGGGTCTCCCCATATAGGGGAGTGACCCCCCGAAAAAAAAATTTCATGGAAGGTGGCCGATATGGGTATCAAATGAAAGGCCTCGATGAGAACTTTTCAAAACAGGTCTTCGTTTGGCAAAGTCTGCTTCGAGGGGCGCACAGGGAGGGGAAATACACGAAAAATTTGTGTCCCCCCCCCTCGCGATTGGACACCTGTGATCCGAAAAATCTGAAAAAAATCAAGAATGTAGGTCTTGATGAGTACAACAACAACAAATACGTTAGAAGTCGCAATTCACTCAACTTTGTTAGTAATAGTATGATTTATCGATTTTATGTTTTCTTGAATAAAATCTTAACGATGCCCTTAAATTCAATGAAATTCAGTAAATTTATAAGATTGATCTATTCTGAAAGTTTCATAAAGATTGAATTATATTTAGCGAAGTTATAGCGGTTTGAATTTTTCCGTATTACTATGGAACAATATGCGCTGCATTTATTACTATGGCAACATATGGCTTTGGAACAACACGCGCTTTTTACCGACTCAGACACTACAGTTTTGCTAGGATTTGCATGAAAATTTCAGGAATGATAGGTGTCATGTATATCTTTGAGAATCGGTTGAGCTGGTGGTATCAGTAATCGTAAAACAAGAAAGTGGCTGTTTTAAATGCGAAGATTGAATAATTTTGAGTTATTTTTTCCCAACTTCAACGTTTAAGGTGCATGCTTTGAATACTTGATTCAATTTAATGAATGACTGTAGATCAGGACCTACAATTAATGCTTATAAGTGAAACAAGTCAAGGAGGCGGGAGAGAGCTCCTAGCAAAAGGGTTTTGTAACCATTCTAGGATTCGAAAAAATTGGCCATTAATCGATGATAACAGTACAGGAGAGTGGCCCCTGAAAAAAAAATTCATCAAACGTAGCTGATATGAGTATGAAATAAAAGTTTACATGGGAGCTTTTCAAAACAGTTGTAAAACTGCCAGTTTTTGCTTCAGTGGGGCACAGGGGGTAAATACATGAAAAATGTGTTTCCTCCGTCGCGGCCGGACATGTGAAATAATTATCAAGGGAGATATTTATGAGTATACCAATACCAAAAACCGCAGAAGTCGAAATTCGTTTAACTTTGTTAATAATAGTATGATCTTCGTATTTCATATTTTCTCCAATAAAATCGTCTTTGACATGTTTCTTGATGTGATTCGATCTGGTGACTGCATTTTGTAAATTGAATACAAAACCCTTCTGACATGAGCGTAGGTCTGTTTACCCAACTTGTTTTTTTTTTCAACGAATATGTTCATAAAAATTAAGTATTTGTTCATAAACTCCCAATATCATTCATCAAAACCATGTTAAATATGCGTGATTTCAATGAGGATAGAACAGTTTTATGAAGCGATGAACTCTTTGATTGTTTCCATTCGCTGAATTATGAAAAGTTAATAAATATAATGAACACAAATTCATAAAAACAAATCATTTTCTCAATATTGGGAAAATTTATTTAGTAGTTATCATCGTGTTCGTATTAAACTAAAATATCACAAAGCATCCTATCTGTTATTTGATAGTTAATTTTAATTAGCATTTCTGAAAATTTATTAATTGATCTCTTTGCAGTCTTACGAACTAGTTGATAGTATTCATAAATTGGTTCATAAAGCTAATGAACTGATTTATAGCCCTTATGAATGCATGTATAGATATAATAAACTAGTTTATAGTAAAGAGGAATCTATGAAATTATTTATAGAGATCATGAACAAGTTTATAGTCCCTATCAACTTATTCATAAAAGTAATTAACATGTTCATAAAAAAATCTACACCTTCGTAACGATAATACACAAATATGCCAGTGGTGAATGTGAATCCATCGCGTGAACAAGGTTGCTAATTAGTTAACGTTCAATAAGTTTTCATTGTGAAGTGAAAAAGTTTCAATTGAAGTAAGTGACTTGAAGATTTTTAAGGTAAGTCAATAATCTAAATATAATAGTACATTCGCCAAGTAGGTAGTTTAGTTTAACATGTGTTCCTGGTTTTTGTTCATGTGACGGGGTGTTTTGGCTCCCGGATGAAAAGCACTTCGATACCACGTGGAGCTTTCTGATGTCTTTTGAAATAATTGAAAGCTCAACCAGGCAAAATATTTGAAAGAAAAGAATTATAGCTTTATGCTTTTCAGGAGTTATAATTGCTGTTTACCTACTAAGGAATGTACTAGTGTAAAGTTTTGTAAGATGAAAAGTAAATTACCCTAATTTGTGTACAATTCATATATTATTACAGATCAATAATTCAAACTTACAACATAAAAATATATATATATATATATATATATATATATATATATATATATATATATATATATATATATATATATATATATATATATATATATATATATATATATATATATATACAAGTTTTGGTTTTCAATACATTTGCCCAGTATGAAATGCTTTATATGTCTAAAAGTTTTTGCTTCAATCGAACTCGTCATAGCTCACTTGAAACGAGTTCATGATTTATAAAAAAATAGCACTTTCAAGTGCATCGAAAACCACTGCTATCAATCTTTTTCAAAACTTGATTGTATTAGACGACATCTTAAGCGAAAACACGTTGAGCAGAGTACTTCTAAGCAATTCGTAGTAAATCCACCTTCTGACCATTATTCCTTTACTCATATTACATCTCAGGAGTCAAACGCGACTGGTGCAAAAGAATGTGCATCTAGGGTGATTTATCCTCCAAGTCATAATGAAAATGGCCTAAATCCCTTGAAAGATTTTATAAGTTCAACTTTAAAATTTGTAATATCATTACATGATAATGATAATTTTACTCGGAAGGATGTTTTAGATATTCAGAAGAACATGCAACAGTTAGTTTTAAACCCTCTTCTAAATGTGTTTAAGGAATTTTCCAAAAATAAACTTCAGGCACACGCAGAACTTATTATTCCTCGTATTTCTAATAGTGTTTACCTTATGTATAATTTTTCATAGTTATTATTTATTTATGACTGGTTTTTGAAGCAACAATTTTATCTGACTTATTGGCACTGTAAAAAGTAACATGTATATAAAAGTTTGTATTGAATTTGTACCTATAAAAATACATAGAAATGTCTACTGCGAGCAACATTGAAAATTTGTTAAATGCGAATTTAATTGACGAGAACAGCGTCGAATTGCTACCAAATACACAACAAAGTCGCGATGAATCAGCGTTTTCAAACGTGCATACGTTTTACTTAACTCAAGAAGAAAATCCCTGTGGTGCTTCAACGAGTTCAGCACAAGATGAAATAAATCAACTCTATGCCGAAAATCAACCAAACCTTGTGCATGAATTACTCAAAGAATGGAAAATGGAGAAACTATGCCCGCATTTTGAAGGTATAAATACATTAAACATAATGAATAAGCATGCAAATATAATTTTTATTAATTGTTTTCATTGATTTTATAGCGGAATGCGTAACGGTTGACGTGCTAAAAGCAATTAAAATTCATCACATCGAGAGGTTGCTGAAGAAGTTTGATGTGGGAACTCAAATTTTGTTTGAAAGTAAGTTGGAACAATGGAGGGAGAGCATTGGATGCCCATTTCCACATTATGATGCTTTACGGCAAGTTATGCCCTATCGAAGCGGTACTTTGACTCCAAACGAGTCGTTACCTGCTTCTCCAACTTATACACCTCGTTCATCGCCATATCCATATCCTTTGGGTTCAGAATCCCCACTAGGTAAAACGTTTACTTTGGGCGAAATTTTAAACGGAAGTAAAAAGGGCCATCAGATCTTGGAGTATTACAAAGAGCACAACCAATTCAAAGAAGAGCATCGAAATAATTTAATTAGTTTGATTGCTTATCACTTCTTTGATAATGAATTGAGTCTTTCCTTGGGCACTTCCTACCGATTAGAACAAGAAATTGTTGAAAGATTTCCTTCTGAGACACTGGTAATGTTTTCATATTTATTTCAATATGATTAAACAATCGAAATAAACCTTCAATTTAAAAAAGGATTACTATCGAACTTCAAAGAGAGGTAGGATATACAACAAATTTTCTAACATCAAATCTTCAGGAACGTCCTTTAAAAAAATTGCGAAGCAAAGTAAAAGCTGCGAACCCAGCGATCGACAGGAAACTATGGGTAAAAATTACTATGCAAGAAAAGTATCTTCACTACATCTTAACTTATGTGTCTCCTAGTTCCAGAAGTTGATGCCGAAGTAATCAAAAGGTCTCTGATTCACGATAAACTCTCAATCGAAGATTTCGATCATTTGTGGAAAGCGTGCGGCAAATCTCGACTCAAGGATATTGGGGAGTCATCCTCATCAGATGAAATTTTTAAAAAATGGCCACAATATAAACAGCAAAAAGGATTTCGACTGGTAAAAGGTTGCTTTACATTCGTTTTTGTTTTTATATTCTATTTTTTCATAAGATTGATTTCGACTTCAACTATAAATTTAAAACGTCTTCGTCGATAGTCGAGGAGTGGAACAGCATTCGCAAATACCTGATGGAATTTCTTTGTACTGAAGGGACTCTCAACTGCAAGCAGATCCGGTTGGAAATAAATTTTTTGAAGGATTCTCATTTGAATGAGAGTAGGCATTATTTCTTCTAGCAAATCAATAAATTAATTCATTAATTCTATATTAAATATAGATAGTCTCGATGCAATACTGTTATGGGCTCTACACGGTTTTTTAGTTCCTTGGCAACGAGTCGTAAGCAAAAACCCCTCGGGGAAAAATATTGTGAAAAGATTCACAATTTCAGATTCGCAAGAATCATTTATAGCTACATGCAAATCATTCGTAGAGCTAGAAGATTTACTTAGATCTAAGAAAAGTAGACTAGAAAATATCCAGCCTTTTATCATCACCATTGGTGATAATTTAAGGACTATCAAAGACATTTATGTTTACTTTGATAACATGAAAATCCCATTTAAAAGTTTTCCACTTGCAGTGGACATTTGTTTTAAAATTAATTATTTATTTAATTTACAATACCCAAAAGCATCTGCTACATTTTGGAATTTCATTCAAATTTATTTTTATAAAATTAAGAAAAAACATAAGTAGTGCAAATATTCCGCAGACCACGAAAACTGCTTGATTTTTTTTTATATATAATTAGGTTAAAGTAATACTACATATGTGTAAATATTATTTTTAATAATGTTAGTTTTATAATGAAAAAATAAGTATATTAACAATAAAAATATTCATACTGTATTTCAAAATGTTTTTCATTCATGCTCACTTTAATTTCTCGAGCTACGTTTATTGACTTTATGAACTAGGATCATTGAATTTATAAAATGGGTTCATTGGTTTTATGAATCGGACTCGTTGGCTTCTTGAACTACATACATTGATTTTATGAACTAAGTTCGTAGGTTTAACGAACAGAATTTGTTGGTTTATTCATTGATTTTGTGAACTTTGTTCATTGATTCTAGTCACCAGATTCATTGATTTTACGAACCATTTACATTGATTTAATGACCAATTTCCATTGGTTTAATGAACCTCGATTATTAATTCCATAACCAAGTTCATTGATTTTACGAACTGAATTCATTGATTTTGTATATTTGTTGATGTAAGGCCCCAATTCAGCCTAGTAGGCGTTGGCGGAATGAATTCAGGAGTTCCTTTGGTATTTCGATTTTCGTCTGAGTTTTTTAAAGAATCTTTCCATATATCTGTGAATTCGAACTGTTGTTGGGTTGTTGTGAGGGGCTAGAATTGACATTTTGAGATGTATTCATTTTATCCTTCAACCAATCTCCAACTTCTTGAAGAACATATTTTATTCAACTATCTTTTCTATTTTATTCGACTATCTTTTTTAGGATTTTGTACTAAAATACAAAACCCTATTGCAATCACGACCTGTGTCCGTCTGTCTGTCCGTCCGTCCGTCCGTCCGTCTGTATGTCACAGCACTTTTTCTCCGAAACTATAAAGGCTACAGCCATGAAAGGTCAGAAGTGGTGACCTCTTGAAAGTTCAAGGGTGGAAAAATTTTTCAAAGGCGTTTAAGGGGGGCCTCCCCATATAAGGGGGTGACCCCTCAAAAAAAAATTTTCACCATTGGTAGTCGAGTAGGGTGTCATTGGGAAGGTCTCAATGAGATCTTTTCAAAACAAGTCTTAAAATTGTCTTATAAGTACCGAGGGCGGCAGGATATGGTCCCGTACCCCCCCTCGCGATTGGACACCTTCCATCCGAAAAATCTGAAAAAAATCATGAATGTAGGCCTTAATGAGTACAACAACAACAAATACATGAGAAGTCGAAATTCACTCAACTTTGTTAGTAATAGTATGTTTTATCGATTTTGTGTTTTCTTGAATAAAATCTAAACGGTACCCTTAAACTCAATAAAATTTAGCAAAGAGATGACTATTTATAAGATTGATCTTTTCGGAAAGTTTCATAAAGATCGAATAGTATTTACCGAAGTTATAGCGATTTGAATTTTCGTGTATTACTGTGGAGCAATATGCCCTGTATTACTATGGAAACATATTGCTATGGAGCCACATGCGCTTTTTACCGACTTAGACACTACAGCTTTGCTAGAATTTGCATGAAAATTTCAGGAGTGATAGGTATCATGAAGATGAGTACATACAATTGAAACAAGTCGAAGAGGCAGGAGAGAGCTCCTAGCAAAAGGGCTTTGTAACCATTCTAAGATTGGAAAAAACAGGCCATGAATCGATGATTACAGTACAGAGGAGTGGCCCCTGAAAAAAAATTTCATGAAAAGTAGCCGATATGAGTATCAACTGAAAGTTCTCTATGAGAGCTTTTCAAAATAGTTCTTAAACTGACAGTTTTTGCTTCAGTGGGAGCACAGGGGGAGAAATACATGAAAAATGTGTTTCCTCCCTCGCGAATGGAATGGAATCTTAAAAAATCTGAAAAAAATATCAAAGGAAATATTTATGCGTATAACTATAACAAATACCTCAGAAGTCAAAATTCGTTCAACTTTGTTAATAATAGTATGATCCTCGAATTTCACATTTTCTCCAATAAAATCGTCTTTGACATGTTTCTTGATTTTATTCGTTGCTGGTTACTGCATTTTGTAAGTTGAGTACAAAATCCTTCTGATATGAGCATAGGTCTGTCTACCCAACTTGTTTTGTCTAATGTTATCATTTGTTTTTTTTTCTATTTGTTTATTTTTACTTTAACATGTTTAGTTTAATCTAATAACCTTGGCTCGGGCGGTATTTTAAAAAGACTGCAAAGGGTATCCGTGGCAGGTTTTCGGAAGTATAAATTAGTAACGGTTTGTTTTTGCAATCTTCAGCTGCACTCCCACATATTAAAACAGTTAGTCTAGATAGTTTAAAGCCTGGAGCATTTTTTATCGTTTGAAATAAAAGTCTTACTAGGAATTTTTTCACAAAAAATGCCAGTTTCTTCAGCGTTGAAAACTTCACTTGGCAAATGTACGCCTTCGTCAATAATAATTGACAAGATTTCTGTATATGAAGAAGCAGCCAACTGATCAATACTTGCTGTTTGGCTTGTACATTTGATACTGTGAAGATTTTGACAATGCTCAAACTTTTGAAACCAGCCTTTACTGGCTTGAAACTAGATTTTTTCTATATTGGATGTTCCAGATTCTTATTCTTGTAATCGATCAAAAGTTAACTCTTTTGGTCGAATAGCATCTAAACTTAAAAGCACTCTCTTTTGGCATGAATTTTCTCTCCATTAGCTGAGCCCTTTTGCGAAAAATACCTTAAAGGTTAAGTTTGTTAATAACAATGTACTTTACGAATTTTACGTTATCGTCTATGAAATCCAAAGATAACCCCTAAATTTTCCAAAAATTTATGTTTGAATTTTCTGATATAAAATGCATGTTTTCTGAAAGATTCATAAAAATTGAGCCATCAACAGCTGAGTTATAGTAATATATTTCAATTACAACAACAATTACACCTGATACTGCTTAAATACACGTTCGCAAAGGACCCAAATACTTGATGTGTAAGAATTTTTATGAAAATTTTACAAATCTTTTGTAACATTGATATGTTATCATGAAAGTTGGCTTCGGCGGGTCTCAATTTCACTGCCGGTTATTTGATTGCTTTAGTATAATTCATTTAGAATCGAACGCATCTGGCCTGACGTTTCCGAGTCTGCATTATCTTCTCAAATTTTCACTTCCACCTGATGATTGCTGGCAGTTGTCAGGTTACTGTTTATTTTCAGGCGCCAGTTTATTTTCATGTGGAATAATTGCATGCGCTGTGAACAAATACAAATAAGAGGTGTTATTTTGATATTAAAAGAAAAATTCCATTTTTTAATATAAATGATCGGATGTTTATTTCATTATAAAGAGGAAAATATGCCGTTCATAGTGAAAAATAACATCAGACAAATAACCACTATGACCACGCTTACAGGACCATATCCTTTTCATTAAATTTTCCATAACCAAATCGCAAAATGGTTGCCCTATGACCTCGATAGCCTCACGAATTCCATCTTTGAGGTCTTAAATCGACGCTGGGCTGTTGGCATGAACCTTAACTTTTACATGATCCCAAAGGCAGAAGTCGCAAGGTGTTAAATCACAAGATCTATTCAAAATAACACCTCTTATTGGAAAACTTCCTTCCCAAAGTGTTCTTGGGGGTATCCGAAAGTTCGTGGAATATTACCGGTGGACTTGTACGCGATGTGTCGGATTGTGCGTGGTTCGCAGTTTCTCCGTGCATGAGGCTTATGAGGCTAAGTTATTAGTTACCATTATTATTAGTTACCATTGCTCGGCAACATTCAGAACTTGCCTTGGTGTGTAATATTTGAGCAGCCCGCCTAGGCAAACTACTTGAGGGACCTTCACGAAAAAAAGCAATTCGATAATATTCACAATACAATAAGTGCGGAACAATTTGATACACAACTTATTAATATTATTACTACTAACCCAAAATAAACCCCCCCCACTATCACCGCTACCACTATTTATAGAAAGTTTTCCCGAGCCTTACTCAATGAGCCTACATGAATATTTCAACTCATTAACAGTCATATTGAGAGCAAAATAAATCACATATTTACTTACATATATCAGTTGGTCTGAAAAGCAGTCATAATAAACCTGAAATTAATTTTCTTGATCAGTTTAGAAAATCGGTAACAAATAAAATCGATAATGGCAACACCATTGCTACGCGATTGAGCGAAGCAATTGCAAAATTAGACTTGGACGAGAATCTTCCGTTATTGCAATCAAGAAACTCGTCGAGGGAGACGGTAAATGGAAATAAACCGGGAACTCGCATTTTAAACAACGAGCGAGGAAGCCATCGCGTTAGTTAGTGCGGTGGGTTTGATTGAATTTTAACGATATTACACTGTGATTCACGAGTGAACTTGTGAAATCTAGTTAAAAAGGTGCAGTAGAATCATCAGCTTCAAAACTCAGATTATTAAGTTCTTAACCTGTGCTGATAAATCAAAACACGAGTTGAAAAGTACAAATGAATCTTTTTCAGATTGTACGAGGGAAGAATGAAAGTTATTTTTGCTTGAAATTCGTCACATAGGTCGTGTTTTGAAACGTATCCAGAATCTCACATGTGAGACATTTACGTTAATTTTCAGCATTTGCAGGCCCCTTACCCTGGCTAACAACGAGCACTCGTCGGAGAAGACTGGATAAGTACTCTTTTGTTATTATCAAAAAAACAAAAACAAAAAATAAAGCAAAGTGTGTTTCAATTGCATGATAATGCACTATCTCATTGATCCACTCTTGCGACTGATTTTTTGACTAGAAATCGCATTTAAACCATCAATCACTCACCGTGTTCGCCTGATATGGCTCCTTATGACCTCTACCTACTCAGGGAATTGCATTTGGCCATGACCCACGCTGTGGGTCCGTAGAGGGCATCCAAAAGGCTTGTACCGACATTGTGAAGGACATCCCAGTCAATGACCTGAAACACTCTTTCAGGAAGCTTTTGGATCGCGGAAAACAATGTATTGAGGCCGGAGGAGACTATTTTGAATAAATAAACTCGAATACATCAGAATTAAGCTCCTGTTATTTATATTTTAGCTCAGAATCATTTATTTTGGAAACCACCTTGTAATATCTTAACTCGCTGAGGCAGCAGGCCATCGCTGCAGTCCTTCATGGACACTTACGAGGCATGACCATTAAGTAGTGAGACTGATTCCATGAAAACAGTATAATTAAAAATTATTCTACAACCCTACCATCCCCTTCAAAATATTCCCCTTGGGCAGTTATACAACGATTCCAGCACACTTCGGAACATTTCTGGAACGCTTCGACTGGGATATCCACGAGTACCCTGGATGTCCGTAATTGAGTCAAAATGGGTTCCTTAGACCACCGATTTTGTTCTAGGGAACAAAAAAGTCACAGGGTGACATATCGGGCAAATAAGGTGGCTGTTATAATACAGCGATCCCTTTAGAGGCCAAATACTGGGACAAGCTGAGGACGGTCATTTGATGCTGCTTTTGCTCCTCAGAAAGGTTGTTTGGAACTATCTTCGCGCACAACTTTCCCATCCCAAAATTGTCGGTTAAAATTTTCCTGACTATTTTACGGTTATACTTAGTTCCAAGGCCAACATTTGAACTGATAACGTAGATCTCCATGGATAAGGGTGCGGACACGCTATGCATTCACGTTATTCCACACCTCGACTGGTCTCCTGCTCTGCCCCTCGTCTTCGACGCTTTTACGCCGCTTCCTATACTCTTTATACCATCGACCTCGACTAAGAGCACTATCACAATGCACTTTTACAACTCTAGTGTACGTTTCCGAAGCTGTTTTGCCCAATCTGGCCCAAAATTTTATTGCGACGCGTTGTTCTTGATCTCGTTTCTCCGTTTTTGTGACAAGCATCTCCAACACATGTCTACTCAATACGACACAGCAGGCAAACTAAACAAGCCAGAGCAATGATAAATGTATCAATAAAGAGGGTAAGAATGCCGCGGAAGGGCAAAGGAATTTTAAGTCACAGGTTCATCACAAGTGCGGCAATAAAATCAGTCTCATCACTTAATTGTCACACTCGTAGAACCTATCTAAATTACTACAGGTGGTTGATTCTTGTCAGCCGGTAGTTATGTGCGATTATTGCCCGATGGTGAAGGGTCACAGCCCAGGTCGCCCTTCGGAACGGGATGTCAATTGCGATCTACAGAAGTATTTTTGTTGGATCGTGCCTTCGAGCATCACGCTGGTACAAGAGAAACCGACTTGATACGGTCTTGAGTTTCCGATCCGACGTTGTTACTCTTGGTCTACGTAAGAGTAATGCTTTGAGTTATATTCAATTAACTAATAGCTAGTCATGGACTTTTTAAGTTTCCCTACACTACTTTATGCCATGTTTACAAGATTTAATTGAAATTATATAATTTAAAGTAAATGTAAGGCTGTATGATTAATTAATTACAATTATCATAGTTCAGCTCAGTGATTTTTAACTCAAAGAATGCTTGATTACACGGTTGCTAGGGTTTGGCTAAGTTAATCCTCACCTCCTGTTACGACTCTACCTAACACTGATAGAATGATTTATCAATTTCACACTTTCTTGAATAAAATTGTAAGGGCACCCTTAAACTCAATGAAATTACAAATATCAATTCACAAGTTTAATCATAGCTGAAAATTTCAGAAATATCGAATAGTATTTAACAAAGTGTTGATGGTTTAAATTTGCCTGCATTACAACTGCAACTATACATGGCTATGGGACAATATAATATCAACTCAGACACTATGAGTTGTTTAGGATTTGCATGCAAGTTTCAGGAACTATATTTATAATGGATATTTTGAGAATTCATTGAACGGATATCGAAAATCGTAAAACAAAATGGCGGCTATTTTATATGAGAATATTGCATAAAATTGTGTATATTTCCCGAAATAAAACTTTTGAAGTACATGCTGTTAACTTTTGATTGAATTTATTAATAAATAGCTGAAAATGAGCTGAAAATAAAAGGTAAAATATCATGGGGGTAGATCCAATAACATAAAGTTAAAAGTTGGAATTCGTTGAAAATTGCTGATAGCAGGAATTGCAAATTTATTGTTTTCGCCAGTAGAAATGTATTAGTATGACTAAACTGGATGAAAGTAGATGTTTATGTTACCCTTGAAAAGGTCTTTCTATTCTATCAGCTTTAATAGTGTTACATGTACAAATAATAACATGTACAAATAATTCTGCGAGCTGCTGTCGCAATTGTTTTCATAATCATTAAGAACGTCAACAAATGAATTTACTCGAACCCACGAGAACCCAACAAGCATGATCAACATCTGCAAGTGACGTCACTCCATTCATTAATTTGCTCGAATCTACCAGGTACCTCTCGGTAGAACATTCGCCAATGTACGAGAAATGGGTGAATAGGTAGAGACCCTATATAAAGGCGAGCTGAATGAATGGGGGGATCATTCATTACAACCGCGATAGAAAACTGCGATATAGTGAAACGCGAAGTAAAGACGATTGATTGTTTGAGTGCGAAGTGATTTTAAGTGGACAGTTGAATGACAAATTTATAGACTTAGTGAAAATTAAAATTGTGAAATACTAAAATAAGTAATTGTGCATTTTTGTGATTAATTGAATAAACTCTTTTAAGTTAATTTAAAAGACATTGCGTTTTCACTTCCCCGGAACATTAAAATTATTGGCCGCGAACCGAAAACACGCGACAGTGGTGTCGAGAAGTGAGATTAAAATTTTGGAAGTGAAAACGTTTATACAATTTTAAAGTGCACAATTGTGAAAGTTAACGTGGAAAAATAGCCGAAAACAATAAAAATGCCAAGAAATTTGCATTTAAAAATTAATCAATTGAGCATATCGGAGCTCAAAGAGGAGTTGGAACAACGAAATCTGGCCACACAAGGTACAAAGGCCATACTGATTGCACGTTTGCGTGACGCGATTCAATCGGAAGGTGTGGATCTGGATTCGGGTGAGCTCTCAGATGCGGAAAAAGGCGCAGAAGGCGGAGAAGTAGAAACACCAAAATCAAAGGAGCCAGAAAATGTGCTGATGCAAATGTTAATGGTTATGTCATCCAGTCTGACTGCGAAGCTAGATGAACAATCAGCGAAGCTCAATGAACAGTCATCCAATTTAACAGCGAAGCTGGATCAACAAGCGATCGAAATCAAGGCAGACATCGCACAGAAGCTGGAGAAACAGTCAACTGATTTGAAGGCAGATTTGGAAAAATAGTCTGCCGAAATAAAAGCAGAGCTCAGTAGTCTCAACAACCAAATTAAATGCGTCGAGGAAAAGGTATACCCGGTCGAGGAGAGAGTCAACCATGAGATCAGCCAGGTCGAGGAGAGAATCAACCATGAGATGAAAAACATGAAAAAGGAATTGGAAGCAGTGAAGGCAGTAGTAACCACCTCACCAGCTCTAACCGCAGCGCAAAGCACATCCAGAAATGTGCAAGTACCAATATTCGATGGGCAAACGGTCTGGAGTATTTACAAGACCCAGTTTGAAGCTGCCGCGAGGGCAAATCACTGGAATGAGCGGGAACGAGCTACTGCACTGATTCTTGCTCTAAGAGGCCCAGCTGCCGAGCTGTTGCAGACGATCCCCGTTGAATTGCACTCAAACCCGAATGCTATAATGAATGCGCTCGACATGCGTTATGGAGACGATCATATAAAGCAGATTTATCGGTCACAGCTAAGGCATCGGGTGCAGAAGTCTGATGAAACCTTACAGCAGCTAGCCCAAGACATTGAGCGACTAGCACTTTTGGCTTACCCAGCCTACGACCCAGAACATCGAGATGATGCAGTAACAGAAGCATTTATCAGCGCACTAAAGGACCCGGAATTGCAACAAGCCGTGCGTTTAGCTCAAAAGCAAACGGTTAAGGACGCATTGGCTTACAGTCTGAGCTTTGAGGCAGCGAAAAATGTGACTCGTACCTCTGCCCGGGTTCGTGAGGTAGTGATAGACGATTGCAGGTGTGAGCGCGTGGAAATTGGGCGAGACCCGGATGTAAATGGTGCGCCTAGATGCTGGAATTGCGGAGAGAAGGGGCATTTGCAAAGAGACTGCAAGAAGCGAAGAAAACCGAGCTATTGTCCAGGGTGTGCAGCTAGGAGGAGATCCAGACCGAGTCAGGAGCCCAGAATGGAAGCCCTTCAAACAGAGGGGTCGGGAAACATGTAAGAGCCAACTTCGTGGGGCAGAGGTTGGCTAGGAGGTTCAACGCCCCCAGCACCACCATCACCGTGTCAAGATTACATCGTGGAGAAGCGGATTTATGCCTTCCGGGTCAAATTGACGGAGAACACTGCACCATAACAATCGACACTGGTGCAACTCGATCGATTATCTGACCAGACCTAGTTAGACAGCAACAACTTCACAAGGGCAGAATTTTCTCACTACGGACAGCTACCGGAGAAACTGCACCTGTTCATGGAGAGGTCAACCTCCAGATACAGTTGGGAGACCTTGTGTTCCGACATAATTTTCTGGTCGCGAACATTATGGATGACTGCATTCACGGAATGGATTTTCTGAGACCACATGGAATCACGTTGGATTTGGGCAAACGTGTTTTGAAATGGCAGAATGTCGAAGTACTGATGGAGGAACCCAGCGTCCAAATTCCCAAGATGGATGTAGTGGTATGTACTGACTCTGATGTACCGAATTCTTCCGAAAGCATTGTATGGGCCAAGCTTGATGGTGATTCTGGAGACCACCAATCTTTTCTGATAGAGCCAACAAAGACGCCCGCATTGCGCAGTTTGATTGTAGGACTATGCCTTGTAAGATCTTTAAGGAACGGATATTTGCCGGTTAGAGTCCTTAACACCGCAGACTCAACCACGAGCATCAAAGCGGGAGAAGTCATCGGCAGCTGCCAGGCTGTTTCCACCATCACCTCTTTTGAACCTACTCACGACTATCATTGGAAAAGGAGGCAAGACACAGACAAAGCCCGGGAATCCACGTCTGCAATATTGAAGCAGGTCAAATTGCCAGTGCAGCTATTCAAACGAGTCTCTGATCTGGTCACCAAGTACAGTGACATCTTCTCAACAAGCCCGGATGACCAAGGCCGAACGAGTCTGGTAACTCACGTCATAGATACACAGGGAGCCAAGCCGATTCGACAAGCACCGAGACGTCTCCCTATAGCCAAGCAAGGAGAAGTGAGCGCGCTGATCTCGGACATGGAAAAACAACGCGTTATTGAGCCTTCTGTCAGTCCATGGGCCGCGCCTGTAGTTCTAGTAAAGAAAAAGGATGGTAGAACTCGTTTTTGTGTCGACTATAGGCAGCTTAACGACGTCACTAAGAAAGATAGTTACCCACTCCCACGCATCGATGACATCATGGACACTTTAGCCGACGCAAAATGGTTTTCTACACTCGATCTCAAGAGTGGCTACTGGCAGGTAGAAATTGACAAGAAGGACCGAGAGAAGACCGCATTTTCGGTTGGGACCGGATTGTGGCAATTTGTGGTGATGCTGTTTGGGCTTTGCAATACTCCAGCCACTTTCGAACGCTTGATGGAGTACGTGCTACGTGGTCTAACCTGGAAAACCTGCTTGGTGTACCTAGATGACATCATCGTCATCGGTAGAACGTTCGAAGAGCATGTACGGAACTTAGAAGAGGTTTTCTCCCGATTACGACTGGCGAATTTGAAACTTAGTCCCGACAAGTGTACCCTTTTCGCAGCTGAAGTAAAATACCTGGGACACGTCGTATCAGCAGAAGGGGTCAAAACAGACCCTGAGAAGATTGAAGCCGTGAAAAGCTGGCCAACACCAAACAACAAGCGCCAACTACGAAGTTTTCTGGGTCTGGCGACCTACTATCGAAGATTCGTCAAAGACTTTGCCAAAATAGCTAAGTGTCTCCATCAGCTAACCGAAAAAAATCGTCCGTATGTCTGGAATGAACAATGCCAGACAGCCTTTGAGACCCTGAAGGAAAAGCTGTGTGAATCACCCGTGCTGGCGTATCCGAAACCCGGAAAAATGTTTGTAGTTGACACCGATACAAGCAACGGCAGTATTGGAGCTGTACTCCCCAACAGATCAATGGCGAAGAAAAAGTCCTCTCTTATTACAGTCGAGTTCTCTCAAAAAGTGAGAGGAACTACTGCGTGACCAGGAAGGAGCTATTGGCTATAATAGAGGCTACCAAGCAGTTCTACAAGTATCTATATGGCCAGAAATTTGTTCTTCAAACGGACCATGCATCACTGAGATGGTTGCTCAACTTCAGAAACCCCGAGGGATCAATTGCGAGATGGATCGAAAGATTGCAGTCATACGACTACGAAATTGTTCATCGGAAGGGCGGAGTTCATGGAAATGCTGACGCCCTATCCCGCCGTCCATGTCCAGCTAACTGCAAGCATTGCCGACGGATTGAAGAAAAGGAACCGCCCGTTGATTTGCGACTGATAACGGCCGAATTCGATGAAGGTTGGTCATCGGAGGAGATTCGAAATGCCCAGCTAGCCGATGAAGGAGACAACTGGGCGACCTGAGTGGAAGGACGTTTCAACGCATGGCGCAACCCTGAAAAGCTATTGGGCACAATGGAACTCCCTTCAGGTGGAGGGTGGTGTACTCAAGCGGAAATGGGAAACGGCGGATGGAAACTATACTACCCAAAAGCCGAATCCACGATGTGATTAAGGAAATGCATGAAGGATCCTCGGGAGGCCACCTTGGTGTTAACAAGACCTTAGCGAAATTGCGGGAAAGGTTCTACTGGCTCCACGCTCGAGAAGACGTAGAGGACTGGTGTCGCAGATGCACAATTTGCGCTTCCGTCAAAGGCCCAAAGCGACGACTGAGAGGACAAATGCAAACCTATAACGTAGGCGTGCCATTCGAAAGGATTGCTGTTGACATCGCAGGACCCTTTCCTGAATCCGATTGGGGAAATCGATATACGCTGGTTGTTGCCGACTATTTCAGCAAGTGGCCCGAGGTCTACCCCATTCCCAACCAGGAAGCAACTACCGTAGCTGAACAGCTAGTGTTAAATTGGGTCAGTAGGTACGGCGTACCTTGCGAATTACATTCAGATCAAGGCCGAAACTTTGAGTCACTAATTTTTGGCGAAATGTGTGAACTACTGGGAATACGGAAAACGAGGACAACACCGCTGCATCCCCAATCCGATGGAATGGTCGAACGTTTCAACGGCACGCTCAATAAACATCTGGCCAAGATGGTTGACGAGAACCAAAGGGACTGGGACCGATATATCCCACTATTTTTGATGGCGTACAGAGCTGCCGAACATGTATCGACGGGCCAAGCCCCAGCCAAAGTCATTTTTGGAAAGACTATTCGTTTGCCAGCCAATACAAAGTTCTGAACAACCCCGGAGAAACCCCAAACGGTCTCGGAGTACGCAAGTGATCTAAGAAAACGGTTGAACCAGATACATCGGACAGTGCGAAAACACCTCGAATCGGCTACTGACCGCATGAAGACCAGGTATGATCTAAAGGCTAATTCTACTGGCTTCCAGCAAGACGACTTGGTGTGGCTTTATAACCCGCAACGGCGGAAGGGTAGGTCTCCAAAGTTGGAACATAATTGGGAGGGACCATACCGAGTTACAAAGCGAATCAACGACGTCATATACCGAGCCGAGAGCTAAAATGAAAATCGTGCATCTGGACCGTCTTGCCCCATATTGCACCCAGAGAGAACTGACTACAAATAGCGACACATCTTTTCGGGGCGAAAAGAACTGAGGTGGGGGCAGTGTTACATGTACAAATAATAACATGTACAAATAATTCTGCGAGCTGCTGTCGCAATTGTTTTCATAATCAACGTCAACAAATGAATTTACTCGAACCCACGAGAACCCAACAAGCATGATCAACATCTGCAAGTGACGTCACTCCATTCATTAATTTGCTCGAATCTACCAGGTACCTCTCGGTAGAACATTCGCCAATGTACGAGAAATGGGTGAATAGGTAGAGACCCTATATAAAGGCGAGCTGAATGAATGGGGGGATCATTCATTACAACCGCGATAGAAAACTGCGATATAGTGGAACGCGAAGTAAAGACGATTGATTGTTTGAGTGCGAAGTGATTTTAAGTGGACAGTTGAATGACAAATTTATAGACTTAGTGAAAATTAAAATTGTGAAATACTAAAATAAGTAATTGTGCATTTTTGTGATTAATTGAATAAACTCTTTTAAGTTAATTTAAAAGACATTGCGTTTTCACTTCCCCGGAACATTAAAATTATTGGCCGCGAACCGAAAACACGCGACAATAGAAGTGTCCAGAAGTTGCTGCCACTTGAATTTTCTCCGGTTGCAACAATCATACACGGTTTATCTATTACACGAGCTTTTCATCAAACCAGATGCTACACTTTTGAATGCACATATTTTCTCCAAATATATAATATAACAAAAAGGCTTTGAAGATTTGGCTAAGTCAATGATTTCAGCAATATGCTACAAAATGTTGGCCGGTTAAATTGGAGTAGCACTGCTTTTTCTTTTAAAGCAAAAATATAGTTTAAAATAAATAAATATTTTGTTTTGAATGCCATGAAAATTTTTCTTGAATTTAATCATTCTATATGTCTGCCTTTCGTTGGTTGATTACAAAACCCTTCTGACATGAGCGTACTTCTGTCCACCCAACGCTTTTTTTTGCTATACCACTACAACACCTTTCAGACCTTTGCTTGGAGATCTCATTATCTTGATCTAATGTATTGACACTCAGAAAGATGATATGGTCAGTACCACGCTTTGGCCGTGTGTCCGTCCACCCAGCTGCGATACACTCGTATTCTAGTTTTAAACTAGTACGGATCATAACTGAATGGGTGTAGAGCCCATCGGAAGAATCACTCGAAACAAATCTCGTTGTCACCAACGGGGTTTGAACCAGAGACCTTTGACCTACAGGGTGCGTGCTCTAAATATTAATCGCGCAGTGTGAAAATTGGTGTTAAAAAATTAACTTGCACAGTGAGAAATCGCGCCATCACGCCTCTATATGAGTAGCCTCCGCTAATGACCTATAAAATTTGTTTTTAGTACTGAAACTTTGAAAAGGGCGTACGCCTAAAATACTCGTATGTCATTTACAAGAAAACTTGCTGTGACGTATTGTCGGATGGAAGGACGGACAAACAAGTAGGCAGGTACCCATTTTAGAAGGTTTTTGTGAAATTACTTTAAAAACTCGAAAAGAAATGGCACATTATTTTTTAGTTTTTCTAAATAAATTGAATGGTTGGGAAAATTATTTAATTTGGTAATTTGTATGTCGAATCCTTCGGACACGAGCACTCTGCAGCTTACTCCAACTTGTATTTATTTGTGCTAATTTCTTCAATACGTTTTGAAATAACTGATTTCCTAAATCGTTTCTACAATCAGGACTTAAGTTCAAAATATCTGCAATAATTCAGTATTGAAACAATAACGTATACTTCCATTATAATTTTCCAACAACTTTAGCCGAAAGATATACGCAGCTTGGATTGGAAATAGAATGAATAATAAGTCACTATCATATCCCAAAACCTTCTCATCTACTTTTCTTTTCATACAATAATTGAATACTGAACAAATTTTTTTGTAATAGGTGGGTCGTGTCCTTCAAAGTAGACGTAATATATTTCCACCAAAAATATACGAACGATTCATGTCATCGTAAAAAATAACAAAACTCATAAAGGATTATCATTTTACATCAAGTATCATCTTTCTTATTACCGTTAAATTGAATTGAAAACTTTCTAATGGCTCTTTTTAAAGTCTCATATTCCCAATTATGCTCGCTACGTTCAATTTATTCTCTTTTTGTTCTATATCTCCTACTTTCTTCTTTGGTCACAACGTGCTTCCTTAATTTTCAGGCAGGGTCGATCGAGAACAAGGGCATCAGGGAAAAACGGAAGATAAGGAGGAAAGGAACAAAATGTCGAAGAAGATTCTTACAACTTGAAATAAGAGAATGTAAAACATCATGAGAAGAAAATGAATCAAGTTGAATGTTCGGAAAAAAAAACTTCACGGACATTCGAAAAGGTGGGGAAAACTAAAGATAAACACGAAGGTACAAGTGAGGGAGCACATGTTGAGTTCAAAATTGATAGACTGTTTGGATAAGTTCAGACATAACATAACGTGGAACACGTAAACGCACTTGAAACTTTAACTGACCAGAAAATGAATGAAACTGTGGGAAACGGGGGCATGGAATAGGATATAGTATACTGCTTTATACGATTATCGTGTTGAAAGATTGTTGGGTTGTAGATGTATTGGCTGAATAAATGTGCATAGTTTTGTCGCTGCAATCATTAAGAATGAGCAATTTATTTTAATTTGTATGTACATGACCCAAGGAACAATTCATCCTAAAATCACTTAAATTAAGTACCTTTTTCTGGTCTTTTTTTGTGGTAGGGAGGTGAAGGCATTTACGCCCGCTGAGTCTGGCAGTGTGGGACTCCCATGGAGGATACCCTTGGACTACCCACTTAACACCTCCTCTGTCAATCTGAGAACCTAGCTTGGAACCATTTGACACATTACTTCGGGCCAGGTCTCGTTTTGTGTCGACGTGGGGCGCCTTCAAACTGGGGAGTCCCTTTCCTAGCGAGAAGGGAAGAGAGAATGCCAGAAGAGCGATTCCCCAGCCCCAGCGCCTCCGGCTGCTGTCAGTCCCTTTTATATTTTAGGACTGGCCGAGCATAATGTGCCACCTGGTTCCATTTGTCAACCGATTGGAGCATCACCGCGACTATATTATCCGGGGTGAGCTCTCCCGTCTCCCTGTAGAGTTCCCTTCGCAGCCTGACCCATTTTGTACACGCAAAAAATGTGTGACAGGCATTGTCCTCCTCTCCTGGGCAAAACCGACAATCGGGAGACCGTGACTTACCGATCTTGTGCAGGTAAGACTGAAAACACCCGTGCCCGCTCAAAAGCTGGGTCAGATAGAAGTCAGTCTCACCATGCCTTCGATTTAGCCACGGTCTCACATCCGGGATGAGGCGCGCAGTCCACCTTCCCTTCGTGCAATTTCCCCAAGACTGCTGCCAATCGTTGAGCGAGCGCTACCTCTCCTTGCGGGCAACTATCTCCCTCGCATCCTCGTTTCGGCGCAGGTAAATAGCGCGGCGCTCTCTGGCAAGGAGGGCAATAGGTATCACGCCTGCAATCACTCTCACCGTTGGAGACTGTTGGATACGAAGATGCAATTCTCAGTGCTCCTCTTCTCTGTACCTGTGCCAATCGTTTTCGGTATACCTCCTTGCTGAGAGCGTCGCCCCATACCTCTGCTGCGTACAGTAGCATTGACCCTACAGCACTCATCAAGAGGCGTCTTCTGGATGGGCTGGGTCCCCCTACGTTGGCCATAAGTCGACTCAGGGCCGATATTCCCGAAGCAGCCTTCTCACTCGTTGCCCTGATTTGCTCAGAGAAACTCATCTTCGAGTCGATCAGTAGCCCCAGGTACTTCACCGCTGGCTTCGATTCAATTTGTATATCTCCAATACTGATCATCCTTACTCTAGGGATTCTCTTTTTTGTCAAGATGACCACTTCGGTTTTCTCCAGTGCTAAACTGAGCCCGCGAGCAGTCATCCAGTCCCTCACTCAGCGCATTAGCATACCTAGCCTAAGTTGCGCTTGTTCAACGGTGCGTCTGGCGACCAGAGCTGCAACATCATCCGCATAGCCGACCAAGCGCGACTCATCTAGCATCTCAAGTCCCAGTAGCCCGTCGTAAGACACGTTCCACAGGTCCGGACCAAGGATAGAACCCTGGGCAACATCCGATGTAATTTCCATCCTTCGTTGGCCCTGTGTCGTGTCGTAGAGCAGGGTCGATCCTTTGGGTAGTTCCTCAAAAGCCGCATTAGATATTCTGGAACTTAAAAAGAGTTTTCCAGCGTGTCCAGAATATCCACCCATCTAGCGGAGTTGAAGGCATTCCTGACGTCGAGTGTCACCAACAGGACGATCCGTCGCTTGGTGCGACTATATGCCTCTGCCTCTGCAATCGCATCAATGGTAGAACGTCCTGCTCTAAAGCCGTACTGCCGAGGAGATATGTCCCCAGTCAGTGAGTCTTCCCTTGATGAGTTTCTCTAGCACTTTCCCAGCCGTGTCTAGCATGCATAACGGGCGGTATGCAGACGGCGATTCGGGATTTCCCTTCTCCTTGCTGATCAGCATGAGCCTCGCCACCTTCCATCGTACCGGGAAAACCCCGTCCCATAGGCAAGCGTTGAATGTGCCTAGCAGCAAGTCAGGACAATGGTGATATACGAGCCGCAACACCTCAGCTGGAACACCATCTGGACCTGGAGCCTTCCTCGCTTTCAGGGAGAGGACTGCCTCCTCCAGTTCCAGCTGTGTGAAGAGTGGCTACTCTACTGCTCTTTCACCATGGACAGCGTCAACACGGACGGGATGGGCGGGGAAGAGTCCCCGCACCATCGCGTCCATCTTTTCCGCGTCATGTATACAAGGCTTCCGTTGGGCACTAAGTTTCCCCATGACCAGCTTGTAGCCAAGGCCCCACGGATCCTTGTTCACATTGTCCACTAGGTCTTGCCAGCAGCGAGCCTTGCTACTGTTGATCAGTTTGCGAAGGCATTTCCTAGCCGACTTATATGCTGCCACCTGGTTGCATGCCTCGTTACGGTTCCGCGCCCGTTGAGCCTCACGCCGAAGCTTGTGACACTCCCTCCGCTTTTCAGCGATTTCAGTAGACCACCAGTACACTGAGGGCTTGCCGTACACTGCAGTACACTGGGGGCTTGCCGTGCCGGGTTCTTCGACGGGACATAGAAGCGCAGCAAGCAGTCGTGATTATGCCCATCGTAGAGTTCACCACGTCTTGAGCTGCCAGTTCTTCCGTCCCCTCTGGAGCTCCCTGTAGCGGCTCACCTGCTGTGAGAACCTTGACGAACCTCTCGACGTCCATTCTTCCAATGTTCCATCCAGTTGTAGAAGGCCGAGAGCACGGACGTCGGGAGAAAGCATCACTTATCTCAAGCAGAATGCACTGGTGATCACTGACTGAGTAGTCCTCTAATACTTTCCAGTTGTGTATCCTCCGTACCAAGGACTCCGAGGTGAATGTCACGTCCGGTATGGTTCCCTCACAGCCAATACGGCGGAAAGTCGGCGTATTTCCGGAGTTTAGTACGACGAGAGCCGTCCTGGCCGCCATTTCCAGGATTCGTTTTCCCCGCGGATCCGTCTGAGGCATGCCGCATTCAATTGCTTTAGACTTGAAGTCGCCCCCAACGAGCACTCAACCCTCTGCGTTCGAGACAGCGCCCTCCAGAGCATTAAGCTTGGCTTGAAAAGATGATATCGACTCGTTAGGCGTTAGATACACACTAAAGAAGGTGATCCCTGAGCACCGAACCGACACGAAACCATCCCCCCGTCCACAACTCTCCGCTTGAAAGTCACTGTTCCGAACCCAGATAGCGGCAGTACCAGTTTCACCAGAATGCCATAATATAGGACTTTTATTATGGTGTTGCTCACTCAGCAGCAAGAAGTCGGCTTTCCTGTCCCTCGCAAACTGCTCAAGCAGATGTTGGGCGGTTGAACTGCGGTGTAGGTTTAGCTGCAGGATGCGGGTCGTCGAAGCTCTGATTTTGCCTTGGCTAGGGCTTCCTGGAACACCCGGCATTTTCCTGATCCCAAGACGTGTCCAAAACTAAGTTTTGGATCAGCATCCTTGCAAAGGATACAGTGTGCCTCCTTCGTACACTCTTTTCTTTTATGACCCGTTTCACCGCATTTGTAACATAGGGAACTCCTATCGGGTCCTTTCCATACTTATGTGGTGTGACCATAACCAAGGCATTTGAAACATTGAAGAGGCGTTGCTCTTCGCCGTATCCTACAGACAACCCACCCAATTCGTACTTTGCCCTTGTTCAGGAATTGTTCGGCGTCCTTTTCGGTCAAGTCAACTATGGCCATGCGTTGTCCCCTGTTGTTTTCTGGTGTCAGTCCCGCTTTGATCCTTCCCACGCTAGGGAGCTCCTTTTTGATGGCCTCTTCTACCTCTGCCAGATCCGTCACGCAGTCAATGTCTCGTATTTCGATCGTTGCCATCGGCACGAGCGGGGCTTTAGTTGCGCTTTTGCCGAGGACTTTCTTTACTGCGTCACAGAATGCATCTTTATTGCCGGCCTCTGCTCCGAATTCGACCAGTATGTGGCGCGGCCGCGTTGGTCGTACTACTTTAATGGTAGTATTGGTGTCTTCGGGCCTTACGTTTCCCCTGATGTCCCGCAGCACCTCCGCGTAGGATCGGCCATCTTGGGGCTTTACAAGCTTCTGCCTCTCCTGTTTTGCATCAGGTCCTTTTTCTAATTAGGTGTGCGTACGAACTTTACTTTCAGGCTTTTTTTGAAGGAGTTTCTTTGCAGCTTTCTTCGCTCCTTTTGTAAGCACTGCCTGGAACCCCTGATCTGGTGTTCCACGCCCGTCAAGCGCCTCTTCCTTCCTTCTTTTATCCCGATCTCCGTCGATTGGGCTAGGCGCCATTCTGTTATTGACTTTTAATGGTCTTAGCATAAGCAACGAAAACAAAAAATTTCTTTGAGCGATGCTCGGTTTATGGGTTTACCTGAACAAAACAGGGTTGAATAATAAAAATGTGCCTCCCCCCTCTTTTACGATTGAACACTGCCAACCCAAATAATTATAGACAAAGTTCTTTATCAGCACAACGACAAAAAATGCCTCAGAAGACGAAATTCACTCACATTGTTAATAATGATGTGATTTGTAAATTTTGATTGTCCCTGACGTCGGCGGTTCGGTGACAACTCTTTAATCGCTCGCTGTTAAGAACCGCGTTTTGACAGTTGAATGGAAGACATCAGTGAGTGAAAACGAATACTCCGGGAAAATGGCTGCCAATCTGAGTGTCGCTTAAGACGGATTTTATTGTTCTTTGGCAGAAGTGAGTGCAGTGTACGAGCCCAGTTGTCAATCGACTTTAGTTTACTTGTGAAGGAGAGCTAGGTATGTGAAAATTATTTTGTTTTTTGAAGCAAAGTCAAGTGTTACAAACATAATTTTCCCGTAGAAAAACCAAGCAACATGTGGGCGCGAATCCGCAACGCCACTATTACAAAATGGTGTTCTCGCGCGAGTAGTGGATGTGCAATTGCAAGGTAGGGGTGCTCGAGACGAAAAGTTTTCTTTTATCAACTTTTAAATCATAATCTTGCTTTGTTTTGTTTAGATTGCTTAACTGACATAGCGAGAACAGTAATTCCCGTCAGACTTTGCCTTACTCGGGTTCAATCATTTGGTGCAGAAACCTACAAATGAAAGTTGTCCTTATTACACGAAGAGTGAGCCCCAGCTACATTATTTGCAGCAACATTAGAAACATAATCAGCGACAAATAATTGTAAATGCTAAACAGGTTGGAATTCTGGCAAAAGAGTCGACGCGCCGTTGATAGTTTGATGGAATTACACCAAGCACATTCATTTGGGGCTCCCGATTACTGTGCAAATGGAATAAGGGGGAAAATGCTAAAAGAGCAACACATGAGGAAGCGGCAATGGCGTTACGCGCTCTTAATGGATACACGCTCGGAAATTGGCTACTGCAGGTTAGTTTTAAACGAATCAATCCATGTAAGTAGCGCAAGTGACCGGCGTGTAGATACATTTTAGCCATAGGAAGCTTGCGTTTAGGATTAATAACTTAAGATTCGATGCATGGATCTTTAAAAAAAAAATCTGAAAAGAGATCAGTAAAATTGTGTTGAGAAATATTCCTTATCACTCAATTTTTCAAACTTTCATCTAGCCTCTAATTTCTTTTCTTACATGTTTTAATTAGTATTCTTGATTTTGTTGCATTAATGTGTCTTACTTTGAACGATATTTAATTGTCTAAGTTTATTTTGTATTTGGATTATTGTCTGTAAAATTGATTTAAATAAATAAATAACTGAACAGGCTTATAGTTATCTGTCTAAATCTCGTTGCCGCCAACGAGAGTCGAACCAAAGACCTTCGGCTTACGGGATGAGTGCTCTCACCACTATATCACGCAAACTACAATAAAATTATTAAATGCTTTTACAAATAAAGGTACCAACGAGAAACTTGCCTTTCCCAGCATTTATTGGGCTTTTTCAGACGCAGCGTTAAAAGTGAGCGTTAAACAGGTTATATGGGCAAGAAGAGTGAGAGGCATTGAGGGGACCTGATGGTAAAAACAAGCCAACATTTTTTAGGGTGAACCAGCGTAACGCACATACACAAACGCATTTTGTTGATCATTTGGTGGGGGAAATTTTATACACACGCCGGTAATCATTCCGAATTGAACATTCGATGAAGAAGGAAGTCGTCATGAAACGATTGCCTTTCTTTAATTTGCGTGCAAAAATGGATGCGTGGATGTGCGAAGCTACGCGTTATTTAATAAATTTATAAAAGCGGAGGCCATGTTCAATTTCAGGAAACAACACGACTAATGTCACGATTCCAATAAAGTTAAATTGCCTATTGTAAGTCCATAGAAAATTAACAGTACGCATAATCTTCATAGAATCACATTATAATAAGCCAGTTGACAACACAACAAGAAAAATATGCGACTAAAAAGGATATTCAAATTTGGAATTTATTTTTCAGAAAGCGGAAAAACACGGAGGTTCTAATAAATCCAATGAAGTTTGAATTGACAAACTTTAACAATCATAAAATACATTTTTCATTCCAGTTTTTGTTACCTCGTGCACAATTCAAGGCTAAAACATCAATTCTCAATCGCTTATCTCTCTGTCTTCGCTTTCATGTTGTCCGCACGACGTTTAACGATCAAATGATCCTTTTGACACATACACTCGCAAGACGTGTATCGTATACAAAAATAGGTTGGCTGAACTATGCAACGTGTAAACATAAGGGCGTAAGCGCGAAACCTGTTTGGATATGGGTTTTTACCATTCCCGTGTGAAAGAGCCCATTTAGTTTTGTTCATTTATTACTGCACGTTTCAAAATAAGTTTAATATTTCGAGCCTGGCAGCTGAGGAAAAATCAACTTTCTACTAAGGTTATTAATGTATCGTATTTTGATGCAAACAGCCTCAAAATAATACTTACTGAGATATAGAGGAGATAACACGACTTATATAGTTAATAGTCAAATATACTTAAATACTTCTGTGCCATAACAACACTATAACGCTTTATGGTAGTTATTTGCCTATATGACATAAACCATCAAGCCATAACAATTATGCCTAAAAGCAATGAAGAAGTCAGGGAGTACGTGCGCAACTGGCTGACATCTCGTCCTAAAACTTGTTATGAACAAGCAATATTCAAGTTTTTAGAACTGTGGCAGAAATGTGTAAACAACACAGGAGACGACATCTGGAAATGTTGATGATAGGTTTTGTGTGTTATATTATTCAGTAAATGTATAAATAAACCGTTTATATTTGATTCACCCTTGTTTCTTTGTTAGGTATCTGTCAATCTGATTTAAACCTGATCATCCCATTAGTTCTAATCAACCAATTTATTATGGGGCTCAGCCGTTCAAAGGTTACACTTGTTTGAAATAGTTTATTTTCAAGACCTTTCCAACCTTTTTAAAAATATCCAGCAGCTCCATGTTCTGGCTGGGGAACAATGTGTGGAAGGCTAAATAATAATTATTCTTTAATTTCTGTTCACGAAAACTGTTACGAAAATCATTTATTCAGCCCTATATTTGATGTCATAATATACTCGTAGATCTATCCCATGCAAATAAATACGAGTACATTGTGTATTATTGACAATACAGCGCATCCTCGGTATGCCAACCCCATAGATGTTTTTTCAGCAATTTGAAAAATCTCGCTTATTCAATTTTGATGTATTTGTGACGCATTGCATTTTCCGTGTTTTTGTTGAACATTTTCAATAAATGGTTTTGACGTTGTCGGCATGCAGCCACCAGGAAGTTACGAAAGCAAACGGACATGCAGACATACCTTGCGAAATTGAATATGGCAAAATTGGAAAAACCACCAACAAACCCGCTTAAAAAATATGAACTGAAAAAATATATATTCATGAAAAAGGTGAATAATGTTCCGAGTGTGCATAGGGCACAATAGTTGGCTTTTTAAAAGCTATGCTGGATGAAGGTGGTGAAGAGTTCTGACGAAAAATTGCATAGACGTGGTTAGAGATGTGCAAGCTTTTATGTGTCATGCAAAAGAGAGTTTGAAATGTGATGTTTTTATGAATGTGGTATAAAGTATGTGTAGGAGAAAAATTCTTTTCACTATGTAAATTTTCCGAGCATTTGTGAATGATGGGTTCAAAGATTGTATCTTAAATATTTTCAAAAGGTAAAGGGAAAATGCGATGACTTTCAACAGATTTAAATTTGAGTGTGTTTGAATGAAATATTTTTGTTAGTCCATATCAGGTGATTGCTATAATGCATAACTGCGATTAAACGGAGTAATCTAGTCCCACATATATTTTATGAGCTCTAAATCATTGAAGGGTATAATGTGAATTCAAATCAAAGCAAGTAAAATTAATATCTTTAAGTGTTACATTGAACTTTATTCAAGAGATGCTTACTATAAATTGAATAAATCAGTAGTCATATTTAATTTAGTCGAGAAGGCAAGAGTACACTTCTGTAAATCTATGAAATGTAGAATTTTTGGTTGCGTTAAAAATTTACAAACATTCAAAGCCAAAAGCGCTTTATTCAATACTAATTGTTACAAAACTTTCAAAGAATACAAAGAAAATTCCAAACAATAAAAATACTCAAACTTAATGGCCCCAATAAAAAAATAAAAAGGTTTAATTAAAAATCAATATTAAATGGAAATAAAGTCAAATTATTATCTATTTAATGATTTAATTATAAAAAGAAGAAAAATGCAATCAGCACTAGTAATAAATTAATTGTAATATCAATATAATAGTAAAATTTTATCCAACATCTAACTATAATTTATCCAACATCTAACTATAACATGTTAGCTGTAGGATTCTCATATAATTCAATCAAAAACTTTACATACTAATAAAATGCTATCACAATACTCCTAACCTAACCGTTAACCCTTATCTCGAAACTTAATATAATAAAGATAACGTGTATCTATCCAACTATTAAAACCTATCCCTAATTTTTAGCATAAACAAACAAAAACACTAAATGTAGCAAAAATGAGCTGGAACTGAAAACGAAGTAGCCGAAACAAAAACCCAAAAAATTAACCGCGAGTTATTTAGACATTGTCATTTACCCACCAATACCTAGATTGATCCACCCCAGCTGGACCAAAATCAACGAGTCTCGCAATAAAATATCACTACTGGAATTATTGGCCTCATGAACTCAAACTCGGAGGGTATTTTATCGTCTTATTGGTGGCCTTCCATATATGTGATATATATACCGTCCATATATGTGATATATATTGTGTTCTGTCTGCGCATCTGCAGGCCTCACCAGGGGAAAGGGGCTTTGGAAGATCACTTTGGGTCTCGGATGAGTTCATCGGATGTGATTCGAAATTTTTGCTAGCACCGGCTAGCTGCCACCCAGACGCACCACACACCACCCGTTCGTATTAAAATAGCTAGTCACGTGCAAATACATGTTCCGCTGCATCGACACGGTTAAGAAACTGCTCAACAAGCCCTAAACTGGAACCCTTTGATTGATCCAAAGGGCTAACGATGGTACCTATGCCGTAGACATGAGCCGCATCACCAAGACCCTCTCCGCCAACCATATGTAGCTGGCCCACCTGAAATATCAATAGCTACTTTTACCGCCACTGTATTCGCCCACGCCGCAACCTATGTTGCCCCCGCAAGTGCATCCACCACCCCGTGGCTTACAGCAAAAACAGCGTTAGCCGCACATTGCTTTGATGACGAAGGTCACAATCCCATTCGCTCCACCGCTTGTCATTAGAAGTGGGTGACTGTTTTATCTTAAAACGCGCCAACGCCAATACCCTCACGCCCTTCATAGCGCAAATAAACCCGGGGCCTGTGACAAGTCTTATCTTACCGGCCAAATCCATCTTGGACTGAATAATGCTTGGGTCTGATAACACACACATGTCTGGCAACATCCTTTCCTGAGTCTAGCATCCACAGCATAGTATAAATTAATTACGTGGGTGCAGAATTCTTTAAAAAAATATATGTTTATTTAATTCAAACGTCGTCTTAAGACTGGTTTGCATGTTCAACTTGAAATCTACATAACACCTCGGAGTTGATACAATCTAACGTGACTTGCCGGATGCCACTCAGACGTTCAATGCCATCAAGAATGTCTCGCTTAAGGTTAGAGGTGCAATTGGATTGTTGTATTTTGTCTATTTCTATGAAATTTAGAACTGTAGTTATTTGGTTTTCTAATTGTGTGGAATTTAGAGTTCCGTGTAATTGAATTTAGACTTGCTGAATTTTTTTCTTAACTCTTACCCTCTTAAGTTGAATGTCCTCATTCAACATTAAAACAGCAGTATTCTATAGATGCTCCGAGATTTTTGTAATTCTGGTATGGTATTTTCTGACAGTGTAAGGATGTGAAGACTGATGGTTTCACTTCCTGTGAGGATGATTTTGCCTGGAGATTCGGAATAGAATTGGTTTTTCTTGGGGTGTTTGGAGCTACTTTAATGATAACGTTCGAATTTCTCTTATTCCTCAGGTAGTCAACTATTTTTGATGACGTCAGTATTATTAGGATCATTGTGATTGAACTATAAATTATCCATTGATCTGTTTCTTGGCCTGTTTTTATTAGGTTTATTTGCTTCGTCTTGTTGATATGTATCTCTTTAATCAGTTCGATGGAGAGTGTTTCCAAAAGCTTGTCTTTTTTCATGTCGATGTATAGTAGAGGTGGTAGTAGTGGTATATTGGTTGTTTTCGTAGATTTGTAAGTCTGGTGGTTAATGTTGATCGTTACGTTTTCATATTTGATGAGAAAAGTTCCAGAAAGATGCAGGAATGATCCATTTACCTTGATTTTTCCATTGAAGTTATTGAGCAATATGGTATTGGTAGCAATTTCCTCGACAATGGGAATACGGTGACTGTTCGTTATTTTGCTTTCTGATTCTTTGCTTTTGAATAGGTAAGGGACAAGTTGAGTGGCAAATGTTTTAGATTTCATTGGTTTTACAAATAGAAAGTTCATTAAAATCTTTGCATCTGACTATGATTCCGAAATATTCATTGCTATTTTTCAGGATATATTCATATTCAATTTTGACTATAATGTTATGTTTTTTCTTCGTTTTACCAGAAATTGTTCGTATGTAGCTTCATAGGTAGTTCTATTATATAGAAAAAGTGTGTATAACTTTGTAAAATTTTTACATCTGCAAGTTTTAGAACTTCTTCTACGTTCCTGTATGGAATATGGTTTTCAATGAAAATATTAATGATTCAATTCATTTCGGATTTTGAGAGGATGTTTGAAATCAGAATGTTAATTTTCACTAGTCGGATAGACTCGACAATATTCAAAATTTCTTCTTTTATAATTCTTAACTTATATTCTGTGCTTGGAGCTAAAGTAGTTTCGAAAACTCTATTCTTTTTTAGAACAGTTAAAATTTCATCGGTAACATTAGTAATTTTGTTTATTCTTTTACTATATTCTTTGTTTATAAGGACTTGTCTGTTACTGTTTTCTAAAAGTTCATTCATCTTCCCTGTCAACAAAACAAGATCATCGTGGTCTGGATTTTCTGCAATGAATTTCCATGCGGATCCAATAGCGTTTAAGGATCTTTTAGTTTTCTTCACCCTAAATTCAATAATTTCCAGAAGATTTTTCGTTTGCGATACTTCGTGGGACAGCAATGAATAGAATAGGTTAGATCCCGGGATATGGTTGGCAAGTAGGGCTGAAACGTTATTGAGGAAATGTTTGTATTGGTCCATTTGGAGTATATGCACGAGTCTGAAGCTTCCATTTGGATTTTTGCAGTTCCTGTTTTAAGTGTCGAAATTTTAGAATTCGAGTAGTCTATAATTCGGATGTCCGCATCAATAAGCTTGAATAGGAAGTTGAAAAGAGAATCAGTTGCTAATGTAACTTTTATGTATGGTTCTGCCTGTTTCAGTTAAAGCGGTGTTTGCCCTAGTTTCTTTCACTAACTCCCTTTTGTTTCTAGTTCTTATTTTTGACCCCTTAAGCTTTGTTACCTTAACGTATACTTCCTGTCCTATTTCATAATCCTTTATGACATGCCTACATTTGTTCTGAAAATTTAAATCTTGCCCTTGTTTCTTATTGATTGCTTCTATATTATCCTTGCGGGATTTCTCTAACTGTTCGGGACTTGTGGATACTATCCTGCCATAAAAACCCTCTATGGGTTTTTTGGTTGAATAAACGCTGTCATTTTACTCATATGTTACATGGACCTTTCCAATAATTCCTGGAAGTTTCCGTGAGTGTCGATGGTTTTAAGACACCTCATGATTACTTAAGGGATGGAATGAAATCTTTCAACTTGCCCATTGACTTCAATATTATAAGCTGGTGTTTTATAGACAGTTATTCTGAGGTGATTTTGCATCATGAACAAGATCGATGCCAAATTCAATGATTTCTCACCGTCTATCACAATAACCTTTGGAATACCATAAAAGAGTAAGAGCTCTCGGAGTGGGCCGCGCACATCTTCGATCACTCTGAATTTGAGTTCTCTTGCTTGTGCAAATTTGGTTAGTTTTTCAACGGCTGTCAGTATGAGGTGTCTTTCCGTTGAGTATATATCAACGTGAAGGATATGGCCTGAGAATTCTGGGACAGGATTCGCAAGAAGTACAGGATTGTTCGGGTGACGGTCATATTTGTTTTCCTTGCAAATAACGCACTGCTTTATAATCCGCTTTATCTTGGCACTTATTTTGGGGTAATAAAATTGCTCGATCATTTGTAATTGGTTGTTTTCTTTTGCATTTCTGTGGCCTCTTTTATGGAATCTTAAAATAATTTCCTCCAGTTCACTCTCATTTGAAACATTTTGTACTTCTTTCTGCGTAAGCCTCACCCTGTAGTTTCGAGCTTACAGCAGATAAAGCCCCTGGATAATTCCAATGACGTCTTCTGGTGTCTTGATGCCATTACTGATGTTAGGGTTTAGGTATATCTTGAAAATTCTAACAATATTCTCCCTGGTGTACCCCAGTACACGAAAGTGTGTTTGAAATAGTTAGAGAATGGCTTTTCCAACTGCTAGCCAGTTTCTTCTCCGGTTTTTAGAATTATTTGAGTGCGAAATTCATTAAGTGCGGCTTCAACAGAAGATATTTAATTTTGGGATTAACTCTCGTCACTATGAACTGTAGCGGTCAAAGAATGCACATTGGTTCTTCTGGGGGGGGTCTGGAAAGGGCATCTGTTACGACGTTGGCTTTTCCAGGCTTATATTTAAGCTCATCACCATACTGCTACAGGGCTGCTTTCCAGCGTTTGAGCTTTAAGTTAATGTTTTATTGCTCAACACGTAGGTGAGCAGTTGGTGGTCCGTGAAGATATGAACTTTTTTTGATTCGTACAGGAAGTTTCTCAGTGACTTTAGAGCCCAAATGACGGCCAACATCTCCTTCTCGTTAGCTGCGTACCGCTCTTCTGTTTTGCTCAGTGTTCTTGACAGAAATGTAATTGGACGACCCTTTTGTGCCAAGATAGCACCAATAGCGTATTGTGAAGCATTTGCAGTAAGCTCGAATGATTTACTGAAACCTGGGTATGACAGCATCACTTCTCGTGATATTACGGAATTTTTTAGTTTGTCAAATGCCTCTGATACCTCTTTGTTGACTAATTTTTATTTTGCTGGACATGTTTTTTGATTCTTTGCCATCTTCCCTTCTTAAGAGTGATATAAGAGGTTTGGCTAGGTTGGCATAATCCAAAATAAACCGTCTGTAATACCCTGACATGCCTAGGAAGGACCTAAGCCCTTTTACGTTTGTAGGCAGAGGAAATTTCGCTATTGCTTCGAACTTTTTCGGGCTTGGCTTGATGCCCTCACTTGAAATCACGAACCCCAAAGATTCAACTTCAGTCCTCATTGACTCGCACTTGTCCAATTGAACTTTAAGATTGGCCTCTTCCAGGGTGGCGAATACGGAATCGATATTTTTGGGGTGTTTTTTTTCATCTTTTCCCATGATTATGATATCGTCGATATAATTTTTGCACTCAATCCCAATATGTTTACGGAGAATGTCATGAACCGCTCGTTAAAATGTCGCGGGTCCATTCTTCACTCCAAACGGGAGCTGGTTGAACTCATACTTTCCGTGGTTGACGGAGAACGCAGTTTCTTCTTTGTTGGCTTCCCTCAACGGTATTTAGTGGAAGTCACTTTTTAGATAAATTACGGTTAAAAAATTTATATTTCCCTAAGTTAGAAAGTATGTCGTTTATCTCCGGTATGGGGTAGCGATCGGCAATTGTAACGGAATTCATTTTCCGATAGTCGATAACTAGTCGGTATTTCTTTTCCTTGGATGCGTCCATCTTCTTTGGGTCTCAAACTGGAGCATTAAATCGTGGCTTAGAAAGCCTTATGACACCGTCAGTTAGGAACTTTTGAATTTCTTTGTCAATGAAGGGTTTTAGTGCCATGGGGTACGGAGACGTTTTTGAGTAGACAGGGTAGCTATCTGTGGTGCGTTTTTCTGCCTCTACTCTGGTAGTGTATGTGAGCTTTTCACCAGGCTCAGCGAATAGTCTCGGATGTTTCTCTAAGACGTTCAATAGTTCCTCCGTTTGTCTTTGAGATATATGGGGTGTACTAAGTCCAATATTATTCACGCCTTCTGATGTGCGTTGCTTCATTGGAATACGTATGTTAGCAAGAATTGTTATATAATTTTTTGAGGTATGAATAACAGCCCTAAGTTGCTTTAAGCTATCATTCCCAATAACACCGTAGAAAGTTTTTAGCACCGGTAAAATGAAAAACTTGAATGGTGATACAGAGGGGCCAAATAGGTTGATCACAGCATGATAAGTGATCTTAATATTGCCTCCTATAGAGTTAGTGAAAAATGGTTTATCGCTTGAGATACAAAATTTTACACAGCAAGGTTGAATATAATTCTTGTTCGACCCAGTGTCTATAAGGAATCTAAGAATATTACCGCTCTTCGCTACATATTCAAAATTAGAGAGCGAAGAGCTGGTCAACCTAAAACATGGATGTTTTGTAGATTATCAGCCTCCTCCTCCAGGTCTGGTTCTTGGCACAGGTCTTCTTGGTCAACAGAACTCCCCTCCAGCCCCATATAGTCAACGAGAGTCACTTCATTAGCTTGATCTTTGTTCATAAGAGCCTTGTTATACTCGTCTAGACCATTTTCAGCATCAATGTGGCACGATCGTTGCTGCTTTTCACGATTTGGTCCCTGGAAAGGAGTCAATCTCTTTGCAGCAAACATTGGTCTAGGCGGAGGTCTATGATGATAATTAACCACTTGTGAGTGTATGGAGTGATCTATGTCCATGGGCTCAGGCCGTGGCTGTATTTTCGGGAAAATTCTGGGGGGAGGCGGTGCCTCATATTGTAGTGAGTATTGATGGCGATAGTATTGGTTGGAAGGGCAAGAGTTGTGTTAGGGCTGTTGCCTTGTTTGGTAGTGCTCTAGATGTGGACGTTGTTGAAGAGGCTAGGAATGGCCCGCTAAATCAAAAGGATAGATGTTTCTAGGCGCTAGCATAGGTTTGTTTCTCGGTGGTACTGGAGGAGGTGCATTACTGCTCACGCGTCGAGTAATATTTTGGGTACTATTGGCATATTGTAAACTTTAATTGACATGATGGTGATAAACAGCCTGGTAAAATTGTTGGATGCTATCGCTGCCCTGCACTTAAGAGTTACCAAATCTCATTTTCAGCAAAGTGCAGGGTTAGACAACGTGATATGCGTTCCAAGTTAAGAGGAGTGTCGTAGGATTCTAAGACTTTGTTACGGAAACATTTAAGATTCCGTAATATTTAGCTGACCCTACCAAATGGGAATATATGCCGAGAATTCTATCAACGCTCTTTTTCCAAGAGCTAAACTTACCGGGTTGTCCGGAAAACTCTCGGAGGCTTTTAACAATATGTGAAATTTCGTCCAAATTAGTCAAATTTCCCCTTTGGTCTTCGTTAATTCTTTGATCCACATCGAGATTAGCATCGATATTCAGCAGTTATGCTTGCTGGACCAAGCGAGGTACATCTCTTGCCAAAATACCGGTGATTATTTCATCTAACCGTAATTGTTGATTATCATTTTCATTTTGGGGAGGCTGGGGACTCATTTCTTCCTCTTGTATAACGCCCAACTTGGGCGGCAAAATAAAATTTGCTCGAGTATATGTGAATGGGAGAAACAGGAAATCACTACGAAAAATCATAAGATTACTTACGGTTTTGTTAGCAGTAAATTATCCCCTTTTCATGCACACACTAATAAGTTTTTCGTATTTCTCACCATTAACTTCAATAACAATGCAACTATTAGCTTCGATATGCTTCTTCGCTATTAATTTCAATATATTCTTCTTCTCATAGGCACAATGCACATTAATTTTCCTTTTCTTTCCCTAGTCAACTATTTATTAATTCTCACTGTCACTTATATTTCATCATACGTTTCAGATTAGATGAACACAAAATTTAATAGATCTTACACCAAAGCAACAAAGAAGGGTTTCATCGTAAAGCGGCTTTCGGTTGCGGTCGACTCCTTTTCCTCGAACAGATTACTAAGGGGCCTCTTTTCTTCGCGGTGCACTCAAGGGTTCATGGAGTCCTGCGAAGTTTTAATTTTGATTCAACTTTTCATTGTCTCGATCACCGGGATTAAGTTTCGGAAAATCAAAATCTAGGCACGTTATACTTTTAATTAATCCTTTCGTTATCTCGACTGCCGGGATTAACTTTCTGGAAATTAATTAAGTACACACGTCCCCGCCCGGTCGCCAATTAATTACGCAGGTGCGGAATTCTTTAAAAAAATATATGTTTATTTAATTCAAACGTCGTTTTAAGACTAATTTACATGTTGAACTTAAAATCTACATAGCACCTTGGAGTTAATACAATCCAACGTGACTTGCCGGATGCCGCTCAGACGTTCCCATGCCTTCAAGAATGTCTCGCTCGAGATTACGGGTGCAATTAGATTGTTGTATTTTGTCTTTTTTTATGGAATTTAGAACTGCAGGTATTTAGATTTCAAATCGAGAGGACTGTAGAGTTGCGTTTAATTGAATTTAGACTTGCTTGCATTTTGTTCCTTAACTTGTACTCACAAAGTATCTACACTCAATCTACCCTCCGGAAAAACCCGAACTGGGAGCTCATTTGATGTGTATCCAATATACATCATCAAGGCTCCCAGGGAAATAACTCGCTGTAACACCACTTACCTGCTACTCTGTCCATTTAAACCAAACCAACAAAAAAGGCGAGAGTTAACTTTGAATTATTATACTTTATTTTAACGTTCATTTTTTAAATGATTTAGTTTACAACTGAATTTTTTTATAATTTAGATTATAACTAGATTTATCTATCATCAGCCAGCCTGAAGAGGGTAACATCTGCACGAGCTAATGGATCAGGGAGGCCATACGGCGTGAAACGCTAAAAGGCCAATTGAGGATCGTGGCACAAGCCAACGCCTCACCCCTACCCATTTTGTCGAAAACTGGACAGCACTTCCAACTCGAACTTGAATCGTGTGTTTGAACGTAGGGTTAAACTACTGGGTAGCAGCACGCTACGTATATTGGATACACATCAAATGAGCTTCCAGTTCTTACTAGCATACGAGGTGTGTTCAAAAAAATTTTTTTTTCAAAAATTATTTATTTATTCATGAATATCTATTTTGTCCCCTTCAAAGTAATCCTGATGAGATATTATACACTTGTGCCAACGGTTTTTCCAATCTTCGAAGCACTTCAAAAAATCATTTTTTTAATCTTGTTCAGCTCCTCCTTCGATGCCGTCTTTATCTCGTCAAGCGTAGCGTAACGTCGTCCTTTCATGGGCCTCTTCAGTTTAGGAAACAAGAAAAAGTCACAGGGGGGCAGATCTGGGGAATACGGTGGCTGCGGCATCATTAGTGTGTTGTTTTTGGCCAAAAAGTCGCGCACAAGCAACGATGTGTGAGCAGGGGCGTTATCGTGGTGCAAAAGCCAATTTTGTTCTCCCACAAATCCGGGCGTTTCTGGCGGATTGCTTCGCGCAAATTGCGCATAACTTGCAGGTAATATTCCTTATTGACCGTTCTTCCCTGTGACAAGAACTCATGATGCACCACGCCCCTGCAATCGAAGAAAACTGTCAGCAAAACTTTCACATTCGACCGAACTTGGCGCGCTTTTTTCGGTCTTGGTTCGTGCGGCAGCTTCCATTGAGATGATTGAGATTTGGTTTCCACGTCATAACCATAAACCCACGATTCGTCACCAGTTATGACCCTCTGGAGCAAAATTGGTTCGTCGCGGACAGAGTTTAACATCTCATTAGCAATGTTCATGCGTTGCTGTTTTTGGTCGCAATTGAGCAATTTTGGTACGAATTTCGCAGCAACCCGTCTCATGCCCAAATCGTTGATAAAAATCGAATGGCACGAGCCAATCAATATGTTTAGGTCCTCAGCAACTTCTCTAACGGTGATTCGACGATTGGCCAATACCATTTGCTCCACTTCATTAATTTTTTCGTCTGTTGTTGAAGTGCTCGGGCGTCCGGCACGCTCTTCGTCGTTCACATCTTCTCGGCCTTCTAAAAACATTTTGTACCACCAATAAACGTTGTTTCGGTCCAAGGTAGCTTCTCCGTATGCCACAGTCAACATTCGGAATGCATCCGCTTACTTAATTTCGTTTTTCACACAAAATTTGATACACGTTCTTTGATCCATTTTTTTGAATAAGTAAAAATCGAAGACGATTGAAAACACGTGCAAGTAAAGCAGCTTTCACCAATTAACATTCAAAATGGCCGAGCTTATCGGCATAAGTGACAGACATGAGTACCAACATAACGCCACAAAAAAATCGAAATTCGAATAAACGTAACCCGCGAAAATTCAAAATTCGCGATACTTTTTGAACACACCTCGTACATAGGGTATACTGGTTTGTAACAAAATTGGCGCAGCCGGTAGGATAGTAACCATAAATCTTCAGGAGTAGGTAGGTGGGTAAATGTTGACGCAAGGATTGGCGCGAATATAAACATGTGCTTCGATGAGAGATTTTAGGATTACCATACCTCAAAAAATCAATAAATTTGCAGAAAAACAAATTCGTTCCATGCAATCTTTTAGTTTTTTATTAGGATCTGGCAGCACTCCTATGCTCTGAAATGCGTTAAAGAACACGTTTGTCGGAAATTTTATTTGGCTTTTGTTTTTTTTTAATACAACGTGCCCCGGCTCAGCTGACCGGCCCCTGGGAAAATTCGGAAAGTGCGCAACACAGGGTGAATGGAAAGTGTGGATACTATGTGAATGTATTTTGATCCACAGGGCATACACAAGCGTGATGAATTGCAATTGAAGGGATTTCAATGAAACAACTTCTCTCTCGACTTCAAAACAGTCCGAATGTGTCGATTCAAAAAATTACGTAACTTTTTTTTTTTAATAAAGAGAACATTGAAAGATCACAACTTTGCAATTTAGTATGAGTACAAAAACGATGTCAAGCAACTGAAACTGCATACATAAATCTTTCACGCAAGAGTATTTTTATTTTCAGCTAGAATAAGAATTAGTGTCAGTAATTTTGTTATAAATATATATGTTTTAGAAGAAATAAAGTCAGTTGTTTACAAAAACCCATCGCATCAGTTACGAATGCAATTGTGAGTAAATTGCCTTTAATAGCTTAACTTGCCATTTGAAATTCCTGGAAGAACAATATTAAATTGTGACCAACGGAAGTTGAGTGACCTTCTTTCTATTTTGCTAAGAAATTTTCAATTTTAGACTTCTATTTGTTGCAGAAAATCAAAATCAAATTTTATGCAGAAAATCAAAAAAGTGTGGTTGAATGATCTGATTAATTATTAATAAAATTAGTAATCTAATCTGAAGAAACATCAAAGTTAACGAATTTAAGACTCTAATGGTAAGTAATTTAATTTGCTGATACTAAGGAATTTAATAGTTCTACCTTGTATCTTGATACCACATCATCAACATTATATATGTATACATATATATATATATATATATATATATATATATATATATATATATATATATATATATATATATATATATATATATATATATATATATATATATATATATATATCATCATCATTGTCAGCTTATCAACCATGTATACGGATCATGGTGTAGCCTCCCCTACGTATTGGCTTCTCATTTCCCTCCACTTTTGTCTGTTTTTAGCTATACGTGTCCAGGTAATGCCAGCTAGCTTTCTTATGTCATGGTCCCACCTAAGTTTCGGGCGCCGTCTTGGTCTTTTGACTCCCCTTGGGTACCAATTCATAACTTTTGTGGTCCATCTATTGTCTGATATTCTTGCCAAATGTCCAGCCCATCGCCATTTGAGACTTCTGATTCTATTGATCACATCCGTTACCTGTGTTTTTGCTCTTATCCAGGTTATTCTTTTTCTGTCTCTTCTTGTGATACCCAACATGTATCCTTCCATTGCCCTTTGGGCAACCTGAAGTTTTCTTATGGTGTCTGTGGTCAGAGTCCATGTTTCACAACCATAGGTCATGACTGGCAGAATGCATTCATCAAAGGCTTTCTTTTTCAGGTGGATTTTCATTTTTGACTTGAAGATTATGGAGTTTTTTCCAAACGCACTCCACGCTAGTTTAATTCGTCTGTTTATTTCGGGTAGTAGCGATCCTGAGTTGCTTATTGCTTGGCCTAGATACACATATTCGTCTACAACTTCTAAATCAGTGTTATTAATTGATATTTTATCCTGGCCTCTCGTTATGAATTCATTGTACATAACCTTTGTTTTATTGAGGTTCATTCTCAGTCCTGCTGTCTCACTAGCTGCACTTAAGTCTTTGAGTAGCGTTTGTAGTTCATCCTGGGTTTGGGCGATGAGGACTATGTCATCAGCAAATCGTAGGTTATTTAGCCGTTCTCCATCGATGATTAAGCCTTTATTATCCCATTCTAGGCCTCGAAAGATTTCCTCCAGGGTGGCGTTGAAGAGTCTTGGTGATATAGTATCCCCCTGTCTAACACCTCTTTGTGTGGGAAACTCTGGTGTATCCTCGAACACTTTGACCTTCGCTTTGGCGTTCTTGTAGATGTTGGCTAGTGTTTCTACATATGGTTTCTCAATACCTTGGCTTATAAGCGCTCTTATTATGGCGTCGGGATATATTGAGTCGAAGGCTTTCTCGAAGTCAATGCATGCCAGGGCGAGAGGGAGTTCATACTCTTTCGCTTTGCTCATGATCTCTCTTAGTGTATGGATATGGTCTATAGTGCTGAAGCCCTTCCTGAAGCCAGCCTGTTCTCGTGGCTGTTCTGCATCTAGGGCTGACTGTATTCTGTTATTGATGATTTTGGTGAATACTTTATAGAACACAGGGAGAAGACTTATTGGTCTATAGTTTCTAATGTCTTCTCTACTGCCCTTCTTGTGGATCAGAATTATGTTGGCGCTGTTCCACTGGTCAGGAATTTGTCTGGTTCTGATGCACTTTGTGAATACGTTGGCCAGAATATTCCATGTTTTTCTGCCCGCATATTTCAGCAATTCCACTGTGATGCCGTCATTGCCGGCTGCTTTACCATTTTTCATTTGTTTCAGCGCCAGTTCCACTTCATCAATGAGAACTTCTGGTACCTCTTCCTCAAGTGCTGCTGGTGTAGTTGCTGCTCTCTGGCTTGCTTCGGGGGCTTTATAGAGATCTTGATAGAAGCTGGTGATAATCTCTAATATTCTTTTCCTGTCGGTTATTCTTTCGTTTTCGTGTTGCATAGCAATCACTTGTTTTCTACCAATCAGTAATGCTTGTTTTGCCTTCTTGAGGCTTTTGTTACTCTCGATGGCACTCTCTACTAGTTTCTCGTTATAGTTGCTCACATCTTCTGTTATTTTCTTTCTAATTGTTTTGCAGGTTTCAGTGTACTCAATCCTTTGGATGTTCGAGGATAGCTTCATTTCCCTGCGTTTTCTAAGTAGAGCCTTTGTTTCATTTGAGAGCTTGTGGTGTTTGTTATCAACGCTTGGTCCACCTACTTCTATATATATATATCTATATATATATATATATATAGGTATATATATATATATATATATATATATATATATATATATATATATATATATATATATATATATATATATAATGAAATTCGCTATTTAATATGACATGATGCATAGGAACGGAATTCGCGAATTTAGTTCTCATGCATCATAGACAAAAAAAAATTATAAATAAGCATGAAATTAATGAAAATGAATCATTCTGTTAATTAGTTTCGAAGCGGGGGATTTTTGATTAAATATCTGAGCATTTCATGGTCTGGTATTGGACCAGAACTTAAACAAATCTTTGAATATTTTGTGTTAGAATCTAGATTCTGGTATTGAACCAGAATTTACCAACACTAGATAATCGGAACCCGGAGTGAAGTGTTAAGTCTTAATAGTGAACCAAGATTAAGTGCTGCAAAATGTTAGTGCTTTATCAAGTTGATTCTGGTATTGTACCAGGATTACATTATTCTGCAGAGAGGTCTAGTATTGTACCAAGAAATCTCGAAGCCTGCGGAAAGGCCCATGAGTCATTATTTAGTGACCCGACGTGATCACATAATCGGATCCAGGATCTGATATGTCGAGATTTTTTTTATTCAATGATGGCGGAAGTGGTTGCAGTGAAGGTGGCTCAGCAGGAACAGCTGGACCAGACAATACAAGCTACGCTTTTACGGCTTCGTAAAGATTCATACGAACGAAAGCTGCAACCTGCCTATTTGAATAAAGTTTCTTCTGACCTCGAAGCTTCATAGAAAACATTCGTCGATAACAACGAACGGCTGGCAGGGAATCCAGACCCAGAACATCCTTGCGTAAGGAACTCCTACTACATCTCGATACTCGAGGTACGCTCAAAGGCCATCAAGCTGATCAAACTCTATCGAGAGATGAAGTCAACGAATGTGGCGTCGAATTCATAAGGAAAGTCAGCAGGTACTAGTGAAACAGCACCTGCCCCAAACAGTGAGTGTGCAAAAGCAGTAAGGAAGCAAAATGCCTTAATGGGGAAAGTGATACAGCAACTGAGCGATTTTGTGATAATGGGAAACGAAGAACAAGCTTCTGAATATTCCTTGGAAGTTGTGAAGGAGTACGTTACGCATCTAACGGAATGTGGCACTGCTATTTGGGATTGCTCAGGCATCAAGCCTCCGCACGGGTACGGTGGTACCAAATACAGAGCACTCAAAAGGGAAATTTTAACGTACATCTCGCAAATGCAGCAGCAACTTAACAATTTGAATGGACGAAATGTTCCTAATCCTGCAGACACGACCACGGCAGTCAAACTTCCAAAAATATCACTACACAACTTCGGTGGAGTTTACCTGAAATGGATGCAGTTCAGTACATTCAGATCTATAAGCAAGGGATCACAAAATCGCGAAAAATGTACTACCTGCTAAACAATGTGAGCGGAGAAGGATTGCGCCTCATCCAACACTTACCAGTGTCCAATCGTCATTATGATGACGCCGGGAGGCTTCTTAACGACCGGTGTAACATCAAAAAGATTCCGGTGAAAAGTTTGGTGCAGTGCCTGATATCGCAATCCAACCTGCAGAGTGAATGCTCAAAGGGTCTTAAATCCCCTCATGATACAACCAACGAATGTTTCCTTGGACTGAAAAACCTGGGCGTTGATGTTGGCTCTTGGGATTCTGTTCTACTCTTTTTGCTAAGTGAAAAATTGAACCATTCCGGTTTACTCCTTTATGAGCTACGAGATTCAACACCACGAGAATTGGACACTATACAGAACTTCTTGGCATTCCTCGAGCTACGATTCCAAAGCCTCAAAACCATTGGAAGTCGACAGCCTACGAGCAAAGTGTCTAAAGCAGCTTCAATGGTAAAATCAGCAGCAAGAAGCAACTGTTTTGTCTTTTTATAAGCGCATTCGTTAAACACTTGTGAGACATTTCAAGGACAGTCACCAAAGCTCAGCCTAGAAACCGTGAGAAAGAACAAGCTATGCAGAAATTGCTTGAAGGCTGACCATTTTGCAACCAGCGCGCTTCAGATAGCTGTAAGCGCTGTGGTAAAAGGTATCATACCCTGCTGAACCTCGATGAAAGCAAAGCCAGCAAACTAAAGGCAGCACCCAAACTAACACCAACAATAAGTTTGTCCTCAACCGTTGAAGGCATTGGATCCAGTCCCGGATCACACGACAGCTACGTCTTGCTTGGGACAATTTGTGTGATAGTAAAGACGTGAGATGGTCTTTATTCTGGTTCCCAAATCAACAGCGTCACCAAGCGGTTAGTGCTGAAACTAATCATAACATCGCAAGAGCTAGCCATAGAAGGAATCGGACGAGGAAATGAACTTGCCAACACTAAAGCAGTCATCGAAGCTAAATCAAAGACGACTGGATACTCAACTTTGGAAGCATACGTCTTGCCTCATATTATAAACAACCAACCCAGCAAAGAAGTGAACATCGCCAACTGGCCAATTCCGCAAAATATAAAACTGACAGACCTTACCTTCAACAAAATAGGGTGAATTGACCTTTTGATCGATGCTTGGAATTTCTCTCAACTGCTGTCTATTGGCCAAATCCGCTAAGGAGAAGATCTGCCCACGTTGCAAAACACTGTTTTTGGGTGGGTAGTCAGCGGGAGGATTGCAGAGGTATCCAACAATGCAGTAATAACGGCAGGAGTATGTGGTGCCTGTACGAATGAAGAACAACGACTGAAGGAGCATGCTAACAGCTTCTGGGAGATGGATGACTTCAATCCACAATCATCGATGACCAGTCAAGTGAAGAAATATGAAGAGCATTTTGCTCCTAAAACAAAACGAGATGCAGACGGCCGATTCATTGTCCACCGACCCTTTTCATGGGATCTAGCGATGCTGGGTGAAACACTAGTAACCCCCTTGGGACGATTATCATCTTGAGAGAGGACTTTCAAAAGGAACAATTCACTCAGGTAACAATATACTGAGTTCATGCAAGAGTATCTGCGATAGGGACGCATGCGAGAAATTGACGAAGCAGAGCTCCATACTTTTTCCTTCCACACCACTCTGTGATGAGACCAGATAGTAACATCACGAAACTTCGAGTGGTTTTCAATGCGTCTGCAAAATCGTCGACTAATGTATCGCTGAATCAAGTCCTTCATACTGGTCCTGCTTTACAAGAGAACGTTTTGACAACCCTCTTGCGCTTTCGAACACCACAATATGTCTTCACGGCTGATATCGAGAAGATGTATCATCAAGTTGAGGTTGACGAACGAGATCAACCGTACCAAAAAATCATTTGGAGGGATTCACCAAATCAACCCTTGCGTTATTTCCAACTTGCAACAGTAACAAACGGTATGACTGCAGCACCCTACCTGGTAATCAGTTGTTTGCAAAGTTAAGCGGAAGAAGCACAAAGTTCCAGCCCACAAGGGGCGGAGGAACATCTACGCAGACAATATAATGGCCAGTGTAGACAGCTTACGAGAGACAGAAGCAATGAAAATTCAGCTGACCGCCATTCTTAGATCGGAGTGTTTCCATTTACGGAAATGGTGCTCCGATGAGCCAAGCTTACTTTGAGATATTCTAGCGGCAGATCAGGCAGTACAGTTCCAGCTGCAAGATCAGATTAGTTGCCATGCCAAAATACTAGGTCTAACTTGGCTCCCTGCTTCCGATGAATTCACCATCGACACTATTGAGGTCACCAAAAAGGGTATAAACAAGCGAACAATCTCCTCCTAGATTGCACATATATTCGACCCGCTTAGAATATTCAGCCCGGTAACCATCCACGCCAAGTTGTTTTAACAGTCCCTATGGGACTTACATCTAGATTGGGACGCGGCACCACCGATAGAATTTCACACGCGTTGGTGCATTCTCTATGAGGAGATGAAATTGCTGAAAACCATTCGACTTCCAGGACATATTTTCGCCGGTCGCTCTCCTCAGGATTTGCAAATGCACGTATTCTGTGACGCATCTCTTCAGGTTTACGGAGCGGCCATCTTTGTTCGATGCCAGCCAACCAGCGACTCAGTCGTGGTAAGATTGCTTTATGCAAAGAGAAAGGTTGTACCATCGAAGAAGCCAATAATTGCAAGGATAGAACTGCAAGCTGCCACCATAGCTGCCGAATTCGCCAGTCGGAAGCGACCTAAACTTGCAAGCTGGCCCATGTTACTTCTGGTGTGATTCAGCGGTAGCCCTTGCATGGGTAAAGTCAGAATCATCATCTTGGTGCACTTATGTAGCCAATCGAGTAGCTATCATTCCAGATTTAACTTCGAAGGATCAATGGCCTTACGTACCTTCATAGAAGAATATCGCGGACGTGATCAGCTGAGGATTATCTTCCGCTCAACTAAAACAGACTTCTGCCTATTTTTCTACATGGCCGTCAAGATGCATGGCCTAAGCAATCGATAAAATTCAAAACCGATCTCGTGCGCAAAACTAGACCAGCAGTTATCATCACAACGAAGAACTTTTCAGATGCTTTCGACTGAATTGACCATAAAAATTCAATTCATCACCTGCAACGAATAGTGGCAACTGCAGAACCATCTAGAAGAAGAGGCAACTGCAGAACCTTCGATCTAATGCAACAAATTTTGTGGGTGCCTACAACCAGCTTCGCGAATTGAACGAGGTCTTATACTCAGGTACAGCAACGGAATCGATTATGCGATTCTGTTCCAGCAAAGGAATTGATTTCAATTTCACTCCTCCCGGATCCCTACACTTCGGTGGAGCGTGGGAGGCTGCCGTCAAATCTGCAAAGCAACTTCTTCCTACGTCGCTTCAAAAACTTTCGTTAACCAACGACGAACTCGTACCAGCTGTAGTGGAAATTGACGCCATTTTGAATTCGCGACCTTTAACTCCGCTATATTCTGACCCCAATGACTTGAGTGCTTTAACTCCCGGACATTTTCTCGTCGAGTAACTGTTAAAAAGCAGTGCTGATCCGATAGTACCACCAAGGTTTACCAACTTGCATCAACAGTGGAAGCGGCTGCGCGAGATCAAAGGCCAATTCTGGCACCAATGGATAAACGAATATCTTTCACAGCTCAAACATCGCTCCAAGTGGAAAAAATCCCCGTTGGCAGCACCAGTCGGAAAGGTAAATTTCTCGTATGTAGCGTAAGGTTTCGGAAAAAAAAATTTGGCTTGCCTACTACTTAACTTCTTACTGCAATTTCGGTAGCACTACATGGGTTTTTAGTAACAAAAAGGATCTGCCGCCGTTTGTGTATGGAGACACCCCATAGAGGCGCAAATATTTTGCCAATTAAATTGAGTTACACACGTATGGATCACATATTGAAAATCGGCGGGTAGTAAATTGTTATAAACATATTTATACTCGTTTCGCCCTTCTCACATTTGCTGTTTATACATTTCATAGTGGCTACCACACAAAGGTGATAACTTGTCGGCTTTAATAGCTCAAATAGTTAATTTCAAAAGATTTCCATAAAAGTTTAATCAGCACTTGCATTGCCATTAATATATACATTTTCAATTTTTTTCTGAACTATGAGGGCCGTCATTTCGATTTTTATTGAAATCGGCTGCTAAGAATATTAAGCTGTAAATTTTTAACTTTTTTATTTGTCATTTGATTTGCATAATTAAATTAAATTAACTTGCCTTAATAACTTATAATTTCAAGTTTCAAAGGAATCTGTTGAGAATCTTGGCTGCTAGAGGGCTACAGAAATAAAAAAAATTGCTTGCCGCCCCCCTGTATGGGAAGACCCGCCTGTATGGAGAGACCCCCTTAAATACCTTAAAATATTTTCTTGCACTGCAAATTTCAAGAGGCACCACTTTTGACCTACGTAGAAAATTTCCTCATTCTAGCTCATGTGGTTTGCGAGAAAACTTGTTATGACGCACGAACAAACGGGCGGACGGACGGACAGACAGACAAGTCGCGATTTTATAATTTTTCAGGGTATTGTTAAAAATATCTGGTTTATAAGTTCTTTCAAGTAAAGTCATTTAAAACGTTTCAATGAAAAATATTCATTATTTCAGTTGGCACTAAAATAGCGAATTGCGCTTGCCTTCAGACCTTTGGGGGCCGCCATTTTGAATGCATGCATTTGATTTTGGATTATTTTAAATCTTTGTATGCTAGGACCTCACAAATCAATGTACTATCTCGTTCAAATAGGATTTTCACTCTAGACAGGGCAAAATAATTCAATTTTTAAAGAAAATGGCAGCTAAAAATATTAGGCTTTAAATTTTCGACTTTTTTATTTTTCATTCAATTTTAATAATTTCCTGCAAAATACAAGAACATAGTACAGAAATTCATAATCTCAAGTTTCATCAAAATCCGTTGGAAAATGTGACCGCTAGAGGGCCACAAAGACATGAAAAAAACGCATATTTAAACGGCCGCCATTTTGAAATTTGCAAATGTATGATCACCAAAATATCAAAGACTGTAGGTCTAAGTAATGTCTATCTCGAAACCAAGTTTCATATATGTCGGATCAAAATTGCGACTTTTAAAAGCCTTTGAAGTTTTGAGTTTCAACTGGCCGCCATTTTGTTTTTTGCAACCTGACCTCCAGTTTTTTTACGTTATTCTTTAGACACTTATAGTTTCTATCCAACTGCCGAGTTTCATGAAAATCTGTTGAAACCTTTGACCACTATTACAACAACAAAATTTTGCACGTTTTTCGACCTTTGAGCGGCCGCCATTTTGTTTCTGGCGTACCGACTTTGGATTTTTTATTGTGAAATTCATCACATACATCAGTGAACCTTCGTACCAAATTTCATCCAAATCGGAGCTATACTTTGGTCAGAACAGAAATCACGATTTTTCGTCTAAAATGGCCGCCATTTTGTTTTTGATCAGCCGATATAGCTGGTTCACGAACTTAACCGAGATAATTACCCAATACACCTGAAAATTTGGTGAAAATCGAAGCAAAATTGCAACCTCTAGCGTGGTCACAATTTTCGTTATATCCCATATATATATGTATATATATATATATATATATATATATATATATATATATATATATATATATATATATATATATATATATATATATATATATATATATATATATATATATATATATATATATATTATGCTCTCCGCAATAGGTAAATTTCTCTCGAGAAATTTACCTAAAATGCAAAAGAGAACTTGCGAGTTGGGACCATGGTGGTGTTGAAAGAAGCCAATACCCCTGTGCTACACTGGCCACTAGGGTGTATTATGAGCGTTGTAAGGGGCCTAGATGGAAGAGTGTGTGTGGTGGACATAAAAACAAGTTCCGGAGTACTACGCCGGGCGGTAACTAACCTAGCACCACTCCCAATTGAGACAGAAGAAGACAAGAAGCAACCAATTTCAAGGCAACATGAGCCAACGCAGCAGCATATATCCCAGGAAAGCCAACACCGTAGGATCTCGGAAAGTGACGATCGGACTGATTAGTCAGGGCCATCGACCTCTAAACGGCCGCGCAAAACGATCCCTGCTACAATGTTCAACGTACTGTTGGTTTTCTTCTTAACAGCCTAATCGACGAAGGCATGGCCATTAGTGACTACAAGACCTCTAGCGAACCACCACGGAGTATATTTCAAGAAAATCGGTGAAGGTCACCTCAGGTCCAACGAGTGGAATCTTGTAATCTTTTTCAACCTCTCCACCTACTGAAAGGAACCAAGCATCACAGCCCATGGTCTCACACAACTTGACGAATCTGCGATACTATAGAGACATCTCGAGTTTGCGTCTCAACATTATCTCAACTGGTTGAAGCGTTCAGGAGCGAAACGAACTTCTTCAAGACAAACACTCTCCGCGTAGCAAACGAGGAGCTGATGATCTGATCGGCAATATCGCGCATTCCTTGTTTGGAAGGTTTGAATCGGCTTATGCCCAGAAAATGGCTGAATTTATACGCGATATTAGAAACAATGAATATCAGCTACTGGCATTTATCCGCAACCAAACGAGCATTCTGGACGCTACTACCGAAGTAATGTAACGGCCTCACGAAGCTATCGCCAATCAAATCGATGATCTGTACCTCAGCCTCAACAGAACGTTAGAGGCAATAGCCGGACTCACCTACAATGAGCAGCAAGTTCAGGCCATGGATTTCTTCAACACGTTGGCCACTCATACATATGCTGGTAAAGATGACGGCGTACGAAGGCACCCAAACTACTCTTCTGGACGTTGTGATTGATGCTCATCATGGAGAGATCAATCCCAAACTGCTTCCCCCAAGTCGCCTGCTAAAGCAGTTGACCATCATGAAGGACAATTTGCCTGCAACGTTAAAGCTGCCGGCAAATATCACAACCTTCCAAAAATCGACAGCCTACTGACCGTCAAAGGCCGAATACTACCTAACAAAATCTTATTCCGGCTTACACTTCCCTTAGCATCCCAGGACTCATAATGAGTATTGAAATTGCATTCAATTCCTATAAGCTTTGAAGAAGGCTTCATTGAAGTGATTCCAACCACCAACTACCTCTTAGTCAACCTGGCCCGCGATTTGTTTTACCTCGTTGCAAGTACTGAATTTTCTCAGTGCTTCATGTTATTCAGCATTGTACTTTTACCCTAGACAAGTCATATAATCTATTTGAACGTTTTTGTCATTCACTTCTATTCCCTGACAGTGGTACAAATATCAAAGTTTTGAACTAACTGCATGAATTCCAACAAAAATCTCTTTCAAGACAGGCTCCGTACCCTCTTTCAATAAAACAAGACAAAGCTACTTTGTCTCTCAAAATATAAAACTAGAAATTGAAATTTAATTACCTTTGTGTGAACACTTTGACTAAAATGTTATTTTCATCACACTTCTATGTCTGCCAAAGACGTCCTTTGGATCCAATTTTAGAGACTCACCTTGTAGTTATTACGTTAACTAAAAATGTCACTTTGAATTCCCAAAAAAATCACCTAAAGGAGAAAACAAAATTACAACTGACGGCAAATCATCGCTCGTTTGTAACTACGTGAAATTGTGCAATTTAGTTTCAAAGTTCTTCAAGTGAAAATTAAATTGCCACTGATTTTCGTCCTGAGACTTTCCTACCTTAGCGATATTTCTTCACCTTCTTTGCCCATCGCCGCATGCCTTTTTCTCTAGCATCCAAGTTAGCTGTAACGAACCGAAATGAAACTAGCAGCAAGATATTTTCTCATTTAAAACATGGAGGTGTCATGCTTACAAGTAGAACCAATTTGAATAGTATCCTGCTATTTTGTAGACCTCTTGATGAAATGGGACGGATAAGTGGCGAAGAAGTTAAGAATGATTTAAGGTGCAAGAATTCCCACTTAGCATCGTTAAATGGGTGAATGTTTGATTAAAGTGCTTTTGAAGCAAAACACTGGAGTTGAACTGATGACTTTGAAGATGAATCAATTAAATTCCCTGAAGTGCATAGTTTAAATTCTTTAAAAAATTTAACGGAGTGAAATTTCGAAAAATTGTCTAGTTCTGTGTTGAGAATTCCTGGTCATCTAATTATCATAATTATTTTCAATGTTTACTTTTGATACGCTTTCTACAACTTTTTTAACTTTCCCATATCATATATTCACTTTCCTTGCCGCTGACATGTTCTTGATATCAGGAAAAGAAATCAATCAGAAACCCTATCAAATGTAACAACCAATGAGGCTTTTCATTCTATTCAAGTTGTCATTTCTTCTAAGGCCTCAATCACGAACATACAAGTAGATACTTTCAAAAGACTCTTTTTGAAAGCAACGCAATGGCAAAAGGCGACCTTTAAAATCATTTTCAAAGTATCCCACATCACAATTCCTAGGGTTACTCAATTGAAAGAGTCAAATCTATTATGGTCTTCCCTCCATGTCGATATCTACAAAAAAGTCGGGTAACAAGGTTCGATGTATGTTGCTGGAAAAATTATCTCTCTTTAAAAAGCAAATATGTTGAGTGGTACTTTTACCAGAAGGGCTTATCATTAACATGTAGCATCGATTCTTTGCAATTCACTCGCTTTTTCCTAACAAGGAAATATGCTCATTTTAACTGTTCAAACTTTTCACGATGCACACGAAAAATATTTGCATAAATGACTGCCTAATAGGCAGACATTAATGCAAATATTTTTCTGATTTAAATAAAAAGTTTAAAAGAATACAAAGCACAAAAAACCACCTTCAAAGTGCCCTGAAAAGGGTGAAATAAATTTTGTAGAAGCGATTCCATATCCGTCTTTCCCTGTTTTTTTGCAACGTTTTTATGTTGAGACAGGGAAATTGATTTGGCAACGCTTCCATAACATTTATTTGACCTTTTTAGGGTGCTTTGAAGCCAGTTTCCTTCTTTCTTCTAAAAGTTTTTTTATTTCACCCATTTTAGTGGTAAATTTTTCAATTATTTTGTTAATTTGGTATTCGCAAGCCAATTCCCTTTTTTCTTGAAAAGCCGTCGGGTCCTGCTTCTTTGTGTGGGCAGACGTATTTCAACTCTTTTAGATAATGAAGGTAACTCATAGGAACCAAAACGCGTTTGCTCACATAACAAAGCATAGTGTCAGTTGGGCCTTTTAGTTTTTGATTGGTTTAAAGTTTTGACCCTTGCGGTTTTTCGGCTCAAAGATGTCAAATCGCGGGGGAGGGGAGGGTGAATTAATTTATAACTGGCTGCCAAACGAGAGAATGGTAAAAGTTTAACCCTTTTATATTTTGATTGTTTTTTAGGTCTTTGTAAACATTTTTTTTTATAAAGACCCTACTAGTTTCGCGACCTGTCTGTCCGTCCGTCTGTCCGTGCGTCACAGCTAGTTTTCTCAGAAACTATAGACGCTACAATGCTCAAACTTTGTGAAAAAGACAGAAGTGATGATCTCTCAAAAGTTAAGGTCTTACCAAAAATTTAAAAAATGTTTAAGGGGGTCCCCTCTTATAACGAACTAGCCCTTAAAAATTTTTTCAAATCAAAGGTAGTCGAGTAGGGTTTCAAATGAAAGGTCTTAATTAATGTACCGAAAATTTGTGTTCTCCCCGCTCACGATTGGACACCTTCGAGCCAAAAAATCTTTAGATAATCTCGAACGTAGGCCTTCATGAGAACAAGAGCAACAAATACCTCAAAAATCGAGGTTCGCTCAACTTTGTTAATAATTGTATGATTTATACATTTTACATTTTCGCCCGCAAAATCAAAACGGTATCTTAAAATGTCTTAAAATTTGCAATTATATAGATTGATAGAGGATGTTTACAAAATTTAATTGAGATCGAGTAATAATCAAGTGAGTTATAGCCATTTCAATTATGTAGAATTACAACAACAATAACACGTGTTTATGGTCGATACATATTTCAAATTGACCTGAGCACTTTTATTTTCTTTCAATTTTCATTAAAATGTAAGGAATAGTGTTTAACTTATATTTTCAATCGGCCGAGCATTCAGAAAAATAATTTAAGCTAGATCAAAATGGCGGCTGCACTGTGCTTATGAAAGAAACTGTGCATTTTTTGCATAAATTTGAACGATTTCATATCCAAGTATTGTATGAATAGTTCAAGTTATCGATTCACGCTATTAGAAAGCTTGTTTCTAACCCCAGGATGTTTACAAAGACCTTCTAGTTGGAGCACTCTTCTGCTTACTCAACTTTTTAATGTTTGTTCACGAATAACTTTTCAACGGAGATAGATAAAACAGTCCTATTTTGGGAAATTATATGATTTACCTTCTATTATGTTACACATTATGATGGGGAATAATCTTAAATTCATGTTGGGCTTTCAGTTTGCTATTGAAAGTATCCTCAGGTGGTCCTCGTGGACCGAAATTCCACTAAGTCAAAGCACTGACAACACTCCACATAGTATTTACTTATGGAACCAGGACAACAGCGTCGGCTCAGAACAACTACCGCAGCGTATAAAGGACTATTCTTTTGGAACTTGGAATCTTAGATCATTGAACAGACCAGGTGCACTGCGACAGCCTCTGGTTCAAATAAAGAAATACAGAATCCATATTTTTTTCTCTGTTCAAGAAACCAGATGGCTCGATTTTGATGATATTTGATATGTGAGCGCACACCGTATTTAAAAGCGGTAAACTTCAAGGAAATCATGAAGTCGGAGTACCTTTCATTGTTGACAGTACATTTAAACAAATTATCGCCGACTTCAAGCCCGTTAATAAAAGGCTCTGAGCGATTGGTATTAAGACCGAACTCTCCAATGCCTAGGTGGTTAACAGTTCCGTGCCCATAGCAGACAAAGAAGAGGCAATTAAGGACGAATTTTACAGCACCCTGCAATGCACTGTTGATCATTGCCGTCAAACGACATTGAAATTGTTCTGGGTGACTTCAATGCAAAAACCAGCCGAGAAATGGCACATAGAGGAACAAAAAGAGGACACAGCCTCCATGCAGAGATAAGCAACATCGGACAATGCCTGATTCACTTCACTACTTAAAGAGGCTTCACAGTAAGCTCCAGATTAAGACATTCATATGTGAACGTGGGCATCCTCAAATACTACTACATTCAACCAGATTGACAAAGTTCTCATACAAACACGAGCCATCAACTGCATTTTCGACACGTGTTTGTTCCGCGGCATATTCATTGATTCAGAAAAGTACCTTATAAGGTTCAAGTTTCAGTGCTGCATCTCCAAGAGTTGTAAGCAAGAACATTCTTTACACCAAGGTACCAGATACATCAGCTAAATGATAGTTCAGTAACGTCCAACATATCCCTGCAGGTAGGAGAAAATAATTATGCCATAAAAACCATGTGGGAGACACTAACAAAAGCAGCCAAAGAGGTCTTGGGGCACCAGACAAAGAAAAATTGGGATGACCAGTACGACAAAGACTACAAAAAGTGATAGAAAAAACGAAACAAGCGCACAAAGAATACCTGTATATCCAGTAAACAACAAACCTTACAACGTCAAGTTAACAAAAAAATGCCAAAAAAAGAAAACACTGACTATCAGCACCAGGATCCAACAGAAAAACGAAAACATGACCCTACATGAAATCAGATCAATCCACAAACAAGTCTTTGCAAAAGTGCACGAGAAGCAATCATAGGCAAACCAATCAAAATTAAAAACAGATGGATGGAATATTCCCAAAAGCTATTCACGGCATCCCCAACAATGACTGAAGTTGTGAACATTCCAGAAGCAAAGCAAGAGGTCCCAGTCTCACCACTAACTAGAATTGAAGTACAGGCAGCAGCATGAAACGTCAGAAAAAATAAGGCTCCTGGAATAGGTGGAATAACAGCAGAACTGCTTCAGAACGGAGGTCCCTAACTAAATAACCTTCTGCATCGACCAATATGCAGATTAGAGAAAAAGTTACCGGAGGAATGGCAAAAAAATATAATGTCCTGTGCACAAAAAAGAGGATTAGCTAAGGTGTGAAAATATAGAGATATTGCTCTACTGTGAACGTATTATAAAGTTCTTTCCAATATTAAAGGAAGAAAATTACAGCCGCGCTATGATAGCAGTATAGGAGACCATCAGGAAAGCTTTGAAGTGGATAGTCTACAATAGACTAACTATTCACAGCAAAGCCGGTGTTCAAAAAGTGCCGAGAGTATAACATCAATGTGCACCAACTTTTTGTAGACTTCAAGCAAGCATATAAGAGTGTCCACAAAATGCTTGCACAAAATTATGCTTGCTTTTTTCGTCCTTATAAAACTAGCCCTCATGGTCAACGTCACGATGTTAAACACAGAGTTCTAGGTTAAGGTAAACAGTGAATTAACAGACAGCTTTATAAAGGAATCAGGTTTAACGCAAGGAGCTGGACTTGCCCCAATGCTTTTAATATTGCGCTGGAACAAATCACCAGAGAGGCATCAGCTGAAACTTTAGATATGCTTATGTTCAAGTCCACACAATTAATAGCGTAAGCTGGTGACGTCAATATTATGGCACGCTCGATCTTAGATGACAAAGTAGCATATCTGAGACTGAAATCTCAAGTAAACCGAATTGGCCTGCAAGTTACAGAAACTAAAATTAAATTCATAACTCAAACGTGGTAAAGAACTCTAGTTCGACTAAACTTGACCACAGGCGACTATAATCTTAAAAGTGTGGATAATTTTATTTATCTTGGAACCAACCTGAATAGAAGAGGTACCAAAAAGGCAGAGATTAGACGCCACATAAACGCTGCAAATGAAGCCTTTTACTCCGTACTTTTCATTGTAAGGTTTAGAATTGTGCAAAGGCAAAATAAGCTCTACATTCAAAAAGTACTAGTCAAATCTGTGCTGTTATATGGAAATAAAAACTGGACCCTGATGGCCGAGTCCAAAAATGCATTGGATATATTTGAACGCAAATTACCCCGAAAAATTTTTGGAAATAAAGAACAGAGTAGAAACTACGTTACAACGATGAATTATAAGAACTATTTGACTATCCACATATTTTGTCTTACGCAAAAATACGCAAATTGCAATGACTAGGCCATGCAGAAAGAATGGAAGAAAATTAGATACCTAAAAAATCATTAAAGAGTAGAGCACAAGGTAGACCTCCAGCAATAGGATCGAGGACTCAATGTAAAGGCACAATGGAAGCTGACAGCAGATCCTTGCTGGGAATGATCAGCTAGTTAGTGATGTCATTGAACATTATGATTGTAAGTGATGATGATGCCGATGAGATAACCTCAGGGAACTTTCACTAACTTTTTCAACTTTCCTCAAGATTTCACAACATAACTGATCGACGCATATAAGAATTTGGTTGTAGAAGTTTCAAACGATGGTAAACATATTAGAATAAAATATATTGGCACGGGCTTCAATGACTTTGTAGATATTTATTTTTTTGTGGTAGGGAGGTGAAGGCATTTACGCCCGCCGAGTCTGGCAGTGTGGGACTCCCATGGAGGATACTCTTGGACTACCCACTAAACACCTCCCCTGTCAATCTGAGAACCTAGCTTGGAACCGTTTGACACATTACTTCGGGCCAGGTCTCGTTTTGTTACGCCGTGGGGCGCCTTCAAGCTGCTCCCTTTCCTAGCGGGAGGGGAGAGGGGAAGAGGAAATGCCAGAAGAGCGATCCCTCAGCCCCAGCACCTCCGGCTGCTGTGAGTCCCTTTTATATTTTAGGACTGCCCAAGCATAATGTGCCACCTGGTTCCATTTGTCAACCGATTCGAGCATCACCGCAACTATATTATCCAGGGTGAGCTCTCCCGTCTCCCTGTAGAGTTCCCTTCGCAGCCTGGCCCATTTTGTACACGCAAAAAATGTGTGACAGGCATTGCCCTCCTCTCCTGGGCAAAACCGACAATCGGGAGACCGTGACTTACCGATCTTGTACAGATAAGACTGTAAACGCCCGTGCCCGCTCAAAAGCTGGGTCAGATAGAAGTCAGTCTCACCATGCCTTTGATTTAGCCACGGTCTCACATACGGCATGAGGCGCGCAGTCCACCTTCCCTTCGTGCAATTCCTCCAAGACTGCTGCCAATCGTTGAGCGAGCGTTGTCTCTCCTCGCGGACAACCATCTCCCTCGCATCCTCGTTTCGGCGCAGGTAAATAGCGCGGCGCTCTCTAGCAAAGAGGGCGACAGGTATCACGCCTGCAATCACTCTCACCACCGAATCGGAGACTGTTGGATACGAAGATGCAATTCTCAGTGCTCCTCTTCTCTGTACCTGTGCCAATCGTTTTCGGTATACCTCCTTGCTGAGAGCGTCGCCCCATACCTCTGCTCCGTACAGTAGCACTGACCCTACAGCACTCATCAAGAGGCGTCTTCTTGATGGGCTGGGTCCCCCTACGTTGGCCATAAGTCGACTCAGGGCTGATATTCCCAAAGCAGCCTTCTCAGCCGTTGCCCTGATTTGCTCAGAGAAACTCATCTTCGAGTCGATCAGTAGCCCCAGGTACTTCACCGCTGGCTTCAATTCGGCCTGTATATCTCCAATACTGATCATCCTTACTCTAGGGATTCTCTTTTTTGTCAAGATGACCAATTCGGTTTTCTCCAGTGCTAAACTGAGCCCGCGAGCAGTCATTGAGTCCCTCACTCGGCGCGTTAGCATACCTAGCCTAAGTTTCGCTTGTTCAACGGTGCGTCCGGCGACCAGAGCCGCAACATCATCCGCATAGCCGACCAAGCAAGACTCATCTGGCATCTCAAGTCTCAGTAGCCCGTCGTAAGACACGTTCCATAGGTCCGGACCAAGGGTAGATCCCTGGGCAACACCCGATGTAATTTCCATCCTTCGTTGGCCCTGTGTCGTGTCGTAGAGCAGGCTTCGGTCTTTTAGGTAGTTCCTCAAAAGCCGCATTAGATATTCTGGAACTTGAAAAGAATTTTCCAGCGTGTCCAGAATATCCGCCCATCTAGCGGAGTTGAAGGCATTCCTGACGTCGAGTAGCACCAACAGGACGATTCGTTGCTTGGTGCGACTACATACCTCTGCCTTTTGGGCCGCGTGCACCACCTCTGCAATCGCATCAATGGTAGAACGTCCTGCTCTAAAGCCGTACTGCCGAGGAGATAGGTCCCCAGCAGCACGAATCGCGTCAGTGAGTCTTCCCTTGATGAATTTCTCTAGCACTTTCCCAGCCGTGTCTAGCATGCATAACGGGCGGTATGCAGACGGCGATTCGGGATTTTCCTTCCCCTTGCTGATCAGCACGAGCCTCACCACCTTCCATCGTGCCGGGAAAACCCCGTCCCGTAGGCAAGCGTTGAATGTGCTGAGCAGCAAGTCAGGACAATGGTGATAGACGAGCTGCAAAACCTCAGCTGGAACACCATCTGGACCTGGAGCCTACCTTGCTTTCAGGGAGAGAACTGCCTCCTCCAGTTCCAGCTGTGTGAAGAGTGGGCACTCGACCGCTGTTTCACCACGGACAGCGTCAACACGGACGGGGTGGGCGGGGAAGAGTCCCCGCACTATCGCGTCCATCTTTTCCGCGTCATGTATGCAAGGCTTCCGTAGGGCACCAAGTTTCCCCATGCCCAGCTTGTAGCCAAGGCCCCACGGATCCCTATTTACATCATCCACGAGGTCTTGCCAGCATCGGGCCTTGCTCTTGTTAATAAGCCTGCGAAGATATTTCCTGCCGGACCTGTATGCTGCTAGCCTAGTGTCTGCCTCCTAGCGTGTTCGCGCCTGCTGGGCCTCTCGCCGAAGTTTGTGACACTCGCTTCTTTGTTCGGCGATCTCGTTTGACCACCAGTATACTGGAGGCTTACCGTGTCGGGGTCTCCGACGGGGCATGGAAGACTCGCAAGCAGCTATGATGGTACTCATAGTTGAGTTCACCAAGTCTTTGGCTGTGGGCCCTCCACTCCCTGGAGGAGCTCCCAGCAACGGTGCGCCTGCCGTAAGTGCGTCAGCGAACCTCTCAACGTCCATCCTCCCAGTCCTCCATCCGAGGATTGAAGTTTGGGCATATGCACGCAGAGTGGCACTGTCGTGAATCTCAACCGCTATATACTGGTGATCACTAGCCGAGTAGTCCTCTAGTACTCGCCAGTTGTGTACTCTGGGTACCAGGGACTCCGAAGCGAGTATCACATCGGGTATGGTTCCTACGCAACCCCAGCGGCGGAAAATAGGGGTGTTACCAGTATTTAGGACAAAAAGCGCTGTTCTGGCCGCCATGTCCAAGATTTGCTTTCCCCTTGGGTCGGATTGTGGCATACCCCATTCAATGGCTCTAGCGTTGAAGTCTCCCCCGACCAGCATGTGGCCCTCTGTGTTCGAGACAGCGTCCTCCAGGGCATCGAGTTTGGTTCGAAAAGATCGCATTGCCTCGTTAGGCGTCAGATAAACACTGAAATATGTTATCCCTGAACACCGCACCCACACAAAACCATCCCCGCGTCCATGGCCCTGCACCTGAAGGGGGGCGCTGTCTCGAACCCAGATGGCCGAGGTACCAGGTTTGTCAGGGTACCACGCTTGCGAGTCCTTGTTATGATGTTGCTCGCTCAGCAACAGGAGGTCAGCTTTCTTATCCCTCGCAAACTGCTCAAGTAGGCCCTGGGCGTTTGTGCTTCGGTGCGAATTGACCTGCAGGATACGGATCATTTGAGTATCGATTTGCCTTTAGTTAGGGCCTCCTTGAAAACCCAGCATCTCCCTGTCCCCAGCTCATGTTTGAGGTCGCCGGGTGCTAGCTTAGCATCCTTGCAAAGAATGCATTTTGCCTCGTTCGTGCACTCCTTACTTTTGTGTCCCGTTTCACCACATTTGTAGCACAGAGATCTCCTGTCGGGTCCGCTACAGGCATACGCGGTGTGTCCGTATTCGAAGCATCTGAAGCAGCAGATAGGGATCGCTCTTCTCTGTATCCTGCAGATCATCCAACCTATCTTAATATTGCCCTTCGCCAGGATTTGCTGGGCGTCTTTATCAGCTAGTTCGACAATAGCCATGCGTTGCCCCCTTGTGTTTTCACGTGTCAATCTTGCCTTGACTTCACTTAAGCTGGGGAACTCCCTCCTAATGGCATCTTCTACTTCAGCTTTGTCTGTGACGCAGTCGAGGTCCCTGATTTCTAGGGTGGCCATTGGTTCAAGCGAGGTAACCGTTGCCGCATCTCCAAGAACCTTTTGAACCGCGTCACGGAATGCATCTTTGTTTGTGGCCTCTGGCCCGAATGCCACCAGCAGGCTACCGGTCCGGGTTGGTCGAACTGCTTTGATGGCAGTTTTGGTGTCGTCTGGCTTGACTGCTCCTTTAATTTCACGGAGGACATCTGCGTAGGTTCGGCCCTTAGTGGGTTTAATAAGCAGTGCCTCTCGCAAGGATTTGCACCGCGGTTCGCTTTTTGTTTTCTGCGGTATATCGGGGGTGCTTTGTAGATATTAAGAGGTGAATATCGTACGTTGACTTCGAAAAATTGAATTAAAGTGTAATTTGATAGGAAATGTGCCAATTATTTTAAAACTTTTCAAGAATTTGATGACAGTCACAGAATCTATCGATCATAGGTGATAAAAAAGACAATTAGTCTTAATTTTTCAATAACTGGTAGATTTTAGTCAATAATTTCTAGCGCAAATAACCAAAAACTTAATTCTAAGTGCAGCATCTTCTTCTTCTTTGTAGCACTACAGCCCTTCTCGGGCCTTCGTTTCCTGCAAATCTCACCTTCAACTGTCTTGATTCATTGACCGCGTTCTCCAATTCCTAACCCGATCAGCGATGAACTGTTTACGTCGACCGAGTCAGACCAGCATTTCCTTGGTTTCCCTACTGGTCTTAGGCCTTCAGTTCTCCCAACAAATACCTTTTTGGGTATCCGTTGTTCGTCCATACGATTCATGTGGCCAGCACATTCCAGCTTCCATAGTCTTAAAATCGTTGAGATCTCAGGCTCGTCGAGAATTTCATACAGCTCATGGTTGTATCGAATTCCCCATAGGTCCCCATCTAGCTTTGCTCCAAATATTCGCCTCAGGACTAGTCGCTCAAAAGAGTTCAATATACTTGCGATTAGGATCCATGTTCCATACCCATAGCATAACACATATATATATATACTTGGAAGTTTAATTTCCTGTGTATTCAGCTGGTCTTCAAGATCGTCAAAACTGAACAGAATATGTTGTTTGCGAGCTGTATTTTTCGGTATATTTCATCTCTTTCATATGACTGGCTCTGATCATTTTGGTGCCTAGATACACATGCATGCCAAGTGTGATACTTTGTGCGCTTAAGTATTTTTCCTTGATTGAATCATGAGCTTTATTTTATTTTCATTAATTAGTAGCCCTACGAGTTTTGCTTTGCTGTCGAGTTTCAGGAAAAGTTCTTTGGCAGTTGTTAATGACCGTGACAAAATGTTGATGTCATCCGCATACGCTACTACCTGGCTCGGCTTGTGTAGTAATGTACCTCGTGTATCGATGGGTAACTTCCTTAAGACGTATTCCAGAGCCAAATTGAATAGCAATAGAACTGGCGCGTCTCCCTGTTTTAGTCCGATATTTGTGTCAAACGCATCGGTGAGTTTGTTATTGATGCGCACTTGGGAGTTCGTCGATATCATTGCCACTTTTGGTAAGACGGACTAATTGGCTGAGATGCCACAGCAGAGCATTATTGGGTACAGTACGTAACGATCTATACTGTCGTATGCTTTTTTAAAGTGAACGAAAATTTGGTGCGCGTCTATGTTGAACTCACAGCACTTTTCAAGTATCTACTTGACAGTGAACAATTGGTCTATCGTTGATCTACCTGCTCTAAATCCACCTTGATACTCCCCAATAATACTGTTGGCATATGATCCAATTTTATTTTCCAAGATTTTTGAAAATATTTTCTACGCCGTACAAAGTAGCAATATGCCTCGATAATTTTCGCACTGTAGCTTGTCATTTTTTTGGGGATAGGGAATATAATAGATTGGCTCACCTCTTTCGACATATGTTCTTGTGGCCAAATGTGCTAGATGACTTTGTGAATAGTTTTGTGAACACTGCTGCCACCATATTTGATGAGCTCCACTGGAGTCTCATCGATGTTTGGTGTTTTATTATTCTTTTGAGTTTTCATGATGGAACAAACTTCATCCAAAGTGGTTGGGCCCAATTGAATTTCTCTGGAGACATCTAAAGGAGGCCATGTTCTGGATCTGTGCGGAGGATGAAGGAGGTTTTTGAAATATGATGCCCATCTTTCCTTAATTTTGGTTTCATCAGCGATGATACTGCCGACCTCATCACAACAGAGCCTGGTTTTGGGCTGATAACTACGTTTCAGTCTTTTCACTACTTTATATGCTTGTCTTGTGTTGTTGCCCGCTAGACTTACATCTTCACTTCTCAACTGGTCCTCATAGTATTTCTTTTTTTGATTCCAATTATCTTATTCGCTACTCTTCTGAGACTTTCAAAGTGTTCCCTCTTGGTTTTCCTACCTATGTAGTCTTTGTATGCCTGATTCTTTTTGTCGAACGCATTCTGGCACTCATCATTGAACCAAGAATTTTTGCGCCGGGCTTGATGTTTGATTGCCTGTTCTACCACGATCTTAATTGCTCTTTATGAATGCGTCTGATAAGATGGGAGCCAGCTGTTTTCGAGGGTCTCCGCTTAATTTTTGGCCACAAACGTCGTTTGGAGCCTTCCGGTGTCAGGTTTTTGTAATAGGCTGGTCTTTGCTGAATATGCCTTTGACATACAAGGTTGATAGGTCAATTTGACCAAGTTATAATCTGAGTTGCAATTGGCTACTCGGTGCATTCAGATGCGAAGTATGCTCGGGTCCCATCGTTTTGAGATCAGAACATGGGCGATTTAGTTTTATGTGTTGTCATCCGGTGGTACTCAGGTCATTTTATGAACGCGTCGATGTGGGAATGTATGGCTAGATTTCTGCTACATGCAAAGTCAATCAGGCGCTGGCCGTTGCCATTTGTTACATTGTGGGGGGTTTATCCTCGAGTCGTTCCCCGATGAGAAAGCTCATTGGCAACCTTAGCGTTGAAGTTACCCAGAATTATTTTTGTGTCGTTTGTAGGCAATGAACTGACTGGTCTTTCCAGGTGATGGTAGAACGTTTCCTTCGTTGCTTCGTCCTTACCTTCGGTTGGGGCGTGAATATTTGTCAGCCAGATTTTGAAAAATTTTGCTTACAAGGATCGCACACAATCGTTCATTGATAGCCTTAAAATCAATAACGTGCGATTTGAATTCCCTATCCACAATAAAGGCCACTCCAAATTCTTTAATTCCAGTAGGCTTCCCACTTTTGAATATTTTGCGCGATCTTATGTCTTGAATACCGTTTCCTGTCCAATTCGTTTCCTAGATTGCCAGGTCTTTTAATTGATATTGACTGGCCTGTTACAAAAGGTCCTTAACAGCGCCAGAGTAATTGAATGATCTGACATTCCAGAGTTAAATGCCATAGTTCTTTTTTCGTTTGCATGATCGTTGCCGTGATGGCAATCCATTCCATGGCTCTTCTGCAGGTTTCGAAAAATTGTAGGGTTTTCTAGGGGCTGGGAGCTAGTCCGTTGCCTAACCTTTACCGTAGATAGTGCCAAGCCCGTTCTGGGAAAGGAGGAGGGAACCTCTTGTTTCCCTAACCCACAGTTTTTATGATTTCTCTTCCCAATCCCCCAAATTAAATGGTAGTAAGTGCTGTCGGGATCGCACATTGGGTTTACTGGTTTACTAATAATGGGACAAAATGCTAATAATTGTAAATGCATCTACAGCTCTGCTACTAAATCCTACTGACGCCTCCCTTTTGGGGACATAAAAGGGTTCATTTAACATATCATGAATCTTACAACAAAAAATCTAAAGTTGAACGGTCTGAAGCGAAATTGCGGTCACACAAGGGTCGAGAAACGTGCCTAATTTTGTGAGTGTAGATGTGTACAAACTTTTCATCAATGTTGATGAAACTCTTCAATCTGGTAGAGACTGTAAGTAGCTAGTGAATAATAAAATAACTTCAGGGCAAAATGTCAAAATGATGGGTAGACGAAATTTAAAATTTCGGAAACTTCTTCAATAGACAAGTTTTATTGGATTTGGACTTTTTTTAGATTTCGGAATAAAATGCATCAGAATCCAAGTCAAATCCTATGGACCCTGCAGATTTTAGCAGCTCTGAATTTTATATTGCAGTCGAAAAAATTCATTTTAATTTGCATGGTATCATGTATGATAATCAAGAAATTGAAACCTAATTGCCATTGAGCCTTGTTCTTTAGTGTTTTGTACAAATAATTCTAAAAAACATTATTAAAAATCGAAACATATCTGTCTATCTATCCGTCTGCCCATCCATCCGTCCGTCCGTCCGAAACACAAAGGGTAAATAGTGCCCTCTTCTAATTCTCACCAAAAAAGTTTTCTAAGATGTATTACGGGTCTCACTATATAGGGTAGTGGCCCCTGAAAAAATATTACACCAAAGATAGCTAATATGGGTATCACATATAAGGTCTTGATCAGGACTTTTCAAAATAGGTCTAAAGCAGACAAGCTTTGCTTCAAAGGGGTGCACTGGTAGGGGAAATGTACGAACATTGTTTTTCCCCTCCTTAGCGATCGAAAATCTTTAATCTGAAAAATTTGAAAAATTTGAAAAAGATCATGGAGGTAAGTCTTTAGAAGTACAAGCCAACGAATACCTCAGAAGTCAAAATTCGATCAATTTTGTTAATTTGCATTTGTATTTTATAAATTTAAAGTTTTTAACTATAAAATCAAACCGTTAAATTTACCAAAAGTTACTATTTAAAGGTGCCCGCGGTATTTTTATGTTTCCTGATAATTTCACAACAATCGAGTTTAAACAGCTAAGCCGCAGCCAATTGAAAATTTAACAATTACAACAAGATTAACACCTGATATTGGAGAGAAACGCGTTTGTAATGGAGCAAGACATTACAAATATGTGGAAATTTCAATTCATAGAAATGGTTTGTAATAGTAGTACGTTGTCATGTATATTCAGGCAAAGGGGTCAAAACAAATTGGCGTCGAATTTTGATACATAATAATCAGAACTTAGGTTTTGAACTCAATTGACGGAACCAGTCTATGAGTCAGGTTTTGATATTCAAAAAATATTGTTTGTATTACTGATTGGTTCTCTCCTACTACTGAAAATTGTTTTAGTAAACAGATGTGTTGAATCATCTTTAGTGTCTAAAGCATGTGTGGAAGAAAATGAGGATGGGTTAAGCAGGTAGGCCTTACGTTCGGCCAAGTAGAGGCATATTAGGTTTTCGTTTTTGGCTATTATATGTCCATTTGTTATGATTTGTCATGCTTTCATTTTCTTCGGTAGTTGTGGTCTTATACTGAGAAAATCACGTCGGTCATTCTATGTTTAGATATTTCAACTCTTTCTAGGATGTCAAGTATCAGCCGTTTATTCCGTATTCTCTTCATTCTTCCAGTCAACCACAAAAAAATGTAGCTTCAATTTCGCGTTCCCGAATTCCACCGACGCGATACCGAAAAATATTCTACATTAATTAAACCCCAAAGAACTCTACGCCAAGCAATATGCAAAGCAAACGAAGGTACCGCGTACTGCACGCGACATGAAACCGGCCATCTGCGGATTTCTAGAACCCTACCTTCTTCACGGCATACTTCTCCCTCTCGCTGGGAAAAAGAAGGGCAGGCTGGAAAGGAAAGTCGTGTGTCTCTTTGGCAATTCATATTGTTTTTTTCTTCAGATGTAATAACAATTATTTTAACAGTTTTAATAGTAATAGTAAAAACAAGAAGGAAGAATGTAATAAAGCAAATTTTACATCTTAATATTAATTCCTGCAAAACTTATTTCTTTGTACTATGGTTTAAATGTTTTTTCTTTTTTAATTTTATCTTTAAAGATTTAAAATACAAATTAATTATAATTTGAATTATATTGCAATGACAAACGCTTATTTTTAATATTTTACAGTGTGCGCAACTGGTTCATTGTTTGCCGATTTCAATAAGATTTGATTAAAAACTAAAACGACGCTAGATTCTAACGCAAAATAACCCTAGTTGATATTCGCTTGATTTAGTTTGTTTTTTTTTACGATTGCTAGTTTGCGGAAGTAAGTCTTTTTCTACTCTTTAATTGCTAGCTTAGTGGTGTCAGGTCCTGTTTCATTTTGTGGTCGTTCTACTGTCCAATGTGTAAATTGTCTTTAGAGTTTTAACATTGGATGATCAACTGAGTTGGAATTTGCGTTCTCTTAAAAATATGTGTTCTCTATTATTGGTAGCATTTACATCTTGGTTGTGGGTAAAGGTAAAGTAATACATTTGACTACAATCTATGATTTTTCATTTCTTCATAAGGATAAAAAAGGGAAAGTTTATGTAAAATATTGAAGCCATATAGGTACAAGTACAGAGAACTTCTTATTAGTTTCAACCCATTGACACACAAATCGTACCTAGATTCATGAAGAAGTTAAGAATATTTGAATTCAAGTACGGTAAACGTGTGTCATTCGAGGGATTCAATATTTAGTCAACAATTTCGGTTATTTTCAATAGTTGATTTACTCTACTTTTCAAGTATATTTTTTCTCGTTTTATTTATTACACGACAAAACCATTGATTTGGCATTAGGGTTTCAATACTCCTTATCATCTGGTTGGTGTGTTGTAATCAAAAATTACATTTATCTTATAAAGCTAATGCAACCTGTAGAAATCTCATCAACTCCAATGTAACTTGTAGTGAAATTGGAATCAAATTAATTTACAAAATGATGAATGTTAGAAGATTGTATCCAAAATTTTTGCTCCGCACATCATCAATACCCAAATATCAATTACTTCGGAAATGCGATTGAATCCATATTTAATTGAATCAGTATTAAAAACAAACATCAAAGTTTGCGTGTTTGTCAGTATGTCAACGGTTGAACGCTGCATGGGCGATGAGGTAGGATTTCTCATAAGTTTTGTATCGTGTCCCGTATAGGCAACAATACTCATGAAGTGTTTCGTAAAATCATACCACGTAGAAGTAATTGGTTAGGTCCAAGAGCTACGGCAAGTTTGCCCTCTTCTTTGAGAACTCCATTGAATGCGTACAAATGATTGTTTGGCAGTTTGCATTCAAGTATACCGGTCAATAAACTTACATTCTTCGTTTCAAGTAATTTGGCGGTAGAGAGAACATCTTGACGAATTTTTAAATTTGTTTTTCCATCTAAATTAACAGTCTCAATAAATGACATACCTTGCGGCTCACTTGACGAAAGTATTATTGTGTATTTTAACAATATCACCACACTAAGATGTTGCCACTTGACTGACGGCCAGATGCCCTCTTTAAGAATATCTACATCACGGTGATTGATTTCGTCGTCAGCACGATGCGGCTTAAAATCTTCGACTATTTCTTTAATTGCGCTTCCAAATAATATAAAATTTAATGGTACTAATATTGTGTAACGTCCCATTGGCGGTTACCTCAGGAATTTGTTGTAATAATGCAACTAACAGGAAAAAAAAATAACTGGAGTAACGTTGAGATTGTTCGAACAGAAATGGTGGTAAAAAGTTTACCTTACTATGTTTCGCTGTTGATAAGTGATTATTGCAAAACTTTTGTATTTGCGGCCTATTTAAAATTATCGTTTGTTTCTCGGCATCTTCTAGTATGACTCCTGAAGTGGTTGCATCTTCGTCATATATTCTGAAGACCACTAAAAAAATATTCTGCAATTTACTTCGTACAGGCAGTCCTTCGTACTCTCTGGGCTTGCGAGTTTCCTATTTGTGCGACATTCTCGAATCACCAAATCGCCAACCACTGAACGAACACTCGTGCTCACCATGTGGCTGTCAACTCAACCTTTTAACATCCCACGATAAAAACTGACGTGGGATGGGAAGTCGTCACAACTGACGTGAGGTGGGAAGCCATATAATAGCAATGTGCGTGTGTATTGGTCACCAGTGGCATAGGTCCAATTCATTACAATGCTTTGGACCTGATTTGCCACCACTCTGGCTCACATTTCGACCGGAACGTTGGCAATTTTGCGTTGGATTTTGTCTTTAAGCTCGTCTAGAGTTGCTGGCTTATTGACAAAGACCAGTGGCTTAATATAGCCCGAGAAAAAGAAATCCAATGACGTTAGGTCACATGAACGAGGCGGCCATTCGACTGGACCAAATTTATCTTTCAACAAATCGATTATGAAGCATGCTGTGTGGCTAATGGCACCATCTTGTTGAAAACACATATCGTTGATGTCAAGTTTATCTAATTTTGGCCACAATTAATCTTCCAACATAACACAACAGCACTCTCCATTGATGGTAATATGACGGTCATTTTCATCTATGAAAAACTATGACCCAATAGCACCTCCAGCATGAAAACCGCACCAAATAGTAATTTTTTCAGATGCAATGGGATCTCAATTTGGATTCGTTGCTGAGCAATGATGCATTATTTTGTTCATTAACAAGACAATTAAGCCAGAAATGAGCTCCATCGCTGAAGATGATTTTTCGATGAAATTTTTTATTTTCTCCAAGCTTTGTCAGAGGCCAATGGGAAAAGTTTTAGCGTTTCGAATGATCAAGTCGCCTTAGGTCTTGAGTCAGTTTGATCTTTCAACCATGAAGGCCAAGATATTTTCGCAAAATACGCCACAATGTCGTTTGAGCGATGCCCAATTTTTGAGAACGACGTAGAATCGGCTGGTTTGGCTCATTTTGAACTGATACACTTACGGCCTTGATATTTCCTTCGTTTCGAGCGGTATGACATTTTTTTGGCACCAGAATGTCCAACAGTAAAAAAAAGGACCTGAACTTATCCACATAGCCTGTCGAGTAGGGTGATTATTACGGCCGAAAATTGAAGTTAGTGCTCTTAAAGCTGCGACCACTGACTAAGAATATCGCTAGTAGTTTTACATAATTTTCAAACTTGGCTGGCTCATAAACTGTGCCAGGATAAAAATGTTGACTTTAACTAAAGTTTAGACATTGACAATTTATTAAATGGTTTAAGGGTGCGTTCATATAAAAATACGAAATTGTTATGCCCCTAATGGAAAACCCTATAGAAGTCATGGATATGGAGTGGAGTCTCTGCACCATTGACCTGTTTGCTGATGGTTTACGTTGAGAGGAGTGGTCAGATGTTATGTGTATGGTATAATCAGTTATGATGGGTTTCCTGTATATTTTTTAGTCGCGTCGTGCTTTTTCACGTTTCATGGTTTGGTCCATATAATCAAGTTATTTGGCGTGTATTTTGTTTTCTATGGTTAAATTGATCTTCGCATGTATTTCATTCATATAAGTGATTAGCTCAGCTTGTTGTTTTTCTTGAGAGTCGATATTGATGACAAAGTCATCCACATATTGTTTGGAAATTATAACTTTGAATCTTTTGACAATGTTGGGTATAATGACTTCCTCCAAAGATTATAAGAATATTTCTGAAATTATCGAGGACATTGGATGTCCCATACCCATGCTAATCTTGGCAATTTTTGTGTTATTATTAAGCCTAAAACAATCCTCCTAGATTGCCGTTATTATGATATTGAGTAGTTGATCTGTGAATCATCGGCTGTTATTGAATGTAAGTTTTTCTTTTAGCATAGTCAGTGATTTTTCGAATGGTATGGACATATAACATTTGGTGATGTCTAGTGATAAAAATTGATAAGTGCCAGACAATTTTAGAGAATTGGTGGGGCTCCCTAAATCGTGTCTGTTCTTCAATATATGTTTGTTACCAAAGTTCATGACGTCACTTACTATCGCTGCCAGATACCGTGCTAATTGGTATGCAGGAGCTGGACGGTCGTTGACAATAGGCCAGAAATGAGTTTTGAGTTTGTGGAGCTTGGGTTGTGTTTTAAGAGGTGATATGGATGGATTTGGTTTTATGTTGCAGTGCTTAGTATCAGGAGGAATGATTAGTAGGGATTGCATAGTAGCAGTACGTGAGTCTGCTTGAAACTTATTATTGGGGTAATTGTGTACCAGTTTAAATCCGTTGGCGTTTTTCAAGTCTGCTGTTTTTTGTACTTAGTCTGTTGTTTATAGGATCACTGTGGCATGTCCATTGTCAATCATTGTCCCTGTTGGTGATTTCTCTATAAGTTTTTTTCTGAATGTACCTTAATATCTTGTGCATATTTTTTGTAGTATATCTATTGCAGTGAGTCTTACATGTGCCTGTTTGTTCTGCAGTAGTTTTTTCATGGCTAGTTCAGCGTCAGTTACTAGTTATTCCGTCCCTTATCTAATAGCTCCATTTGCTGTGTCGTAAAAGGCGTATCTGATAGATTTACAGTCTGTGAAAAGAAGGATCTGTTTGTGGGTGTGGTCATTGTGTTTTGTTTTTTCTTCAAACTGTCAAGTTTTTTGTCATGGGTTATGTTTCGTCTTGAGCTGAGTATCAATACTTTCTCTTACGTCGTTATAGAATTGTAGAAAGCTTCCAGTTTGTATAGTGTCACTGAGTTGTAAGTATGAATGTAGTAGTGGGTAATTGATTTCATCCTGTTTTATTTACAGTGTTCTGTGTATCTTTGCATTACGTTATGTGTTTTGTACAGCAACTGTGTTTTGAGCAGCAACTGTGTTCTGTTTTACTATAATTTTTGCAAATGCTGGTGTTAAATTATTTTTTAAACACTCTTTGTTAAGCCAAATGTTTACTATGGCTCTATAAAGTATTAGGCTAAGGGTGTGGAATGATCACAACAATTTTGCCTGGTTGGCACTGTTCTAGTCAATTTTTTTATTCATTTGACATTTGCAGGTCATACCTCTTTTTAAGCTCATATTTTTAAGAAAAGTAAAAATAATTTGAGCAAACTAAGAAAAGTTATTTAAATAGGTAAGTGGCATTAACGGAATTGAAAACAAAGCCATGCTTGGTGTTCCAGAGCTGAGTTAAAACAGAAGCATAAACTTAAAAGTATCCCAATCAAAAGCATCATTGAAATTTCATACTTATATAATTCTTAACATGTTTATTCTAGCGGAAATTCACTTATCACAAGTGTTAAGTTGTTTGAGAAGGCATATTTCAAAAAAGAAAATAACTATGAAAGTCATCCATTTGGATCAAAAACATACATCTTTATAACATGCTTGAGTTGGACGAAAGGATTCAAGTGTCTGCATCATTTAATAGTATTTATAGCATCTCGAAATGCTAGACAAAATTCGAAGAAATTGGATACTTAAGCGTTATCATTTCTGCTTACTTTAAATAACAATTTGATAGGTTGTATCCTTTCTCTGAAAGTATTTTTCTTGAATACTTGGAAGCAATTGCGTTGCTAAAAACACCAAATATTCGTATGTAGCATCTTTGGAATATAAGTGGGATTCGGCGGTTATTGAAAATAACGGCCGATCAATACGATTACAATTTTTTAAATCTGCAATCAAGGTACGAGTGATATTTGGAAAATTATTGCAATCAAGATGCAGCTTTTCAACTAAGATAGGTAGATAAACTTATTTTGCCGGGTTCTTAGTATTAATTTATTCTCATTGGATACAGCTTTTCGACAAAGTTAGATAGAGAATCTTATTTCATCATTGGTATTCGTTTATTTTTATTGGATACCTTTGGAGGGACATGCAAAATAAACGAAAAGAAAAAAATTGCTGTTTTTAAATTTAAACGTTGTTGATTTCAAATTCATATGTCTAATGCGGTATCTAGATGTTCCTGCGTGAAAGAAAATGAAACTAAAATGAATGATTGCTTGGATAACAATGTTTATTTTTTCCAGATCTTTACACATTTATTGTAAGATTTTGCTGACATACAAAATTGCTCGTAAGTAATTTTGTGCCAGTTCAATCAAGTCGATCATTCTTGAACTGAACTTTGAATTGATTTTCTGTAAGCAAAAAAAGTGTTGAAATGGCAAGAATTGTACATGTTCGAATTATTGGAAGTTCAGTTGCAGTCATTAAACTTGCAATATTGCAAACCGAGGTTTTTTATTGTATCCTAAATGCAGTGTTACATTAATTTTATGAACTTTAACTTATATCTAACATATCGCCCTCCAAGAACCGCAAGAATCTTACAGACAGTGCTCATCGTACCAGGTAGAAGAGGTAGAAGGTTGTGATGTATTAGAGACTCTCCGGGTGCTTCTTCGTATATATTGATAAATGATTGCAACTATCACTGCAGTAAAAATTAATCCTGACAAGCTGATAGAAACTGTCGATAATGTTTGGCGGTGTCTAATTGTTCCCCACTGCGTGTTTTCAAGTTCTGTTACTAGGTTTTCCTGCGCAGTTATGATGCTCGAAAAGGACTCTCCTGTCCCAAGAACGGTTGATACATTCAAAAATCTGATTTCGGTACTGGGCGTGATGATAGGAATTTCTGGAACGGTTGGCGAGATGAAGGTCCGAAATGAGCGTATTTGGCTCTGGTCAGCTATGCATGAGGATAAAACCTTCGGCTTGTAGTTGGCAATCTTGGGTTAGCTTTATCAATCCTGTTCCGTTAATGAGGATGTCGGTTCGTTGTCCACATGAAGGGGTTTGAGCATGAACAGGTTGCGGGGTGACGAATAACCATGTGTTGACCGATATGAGTTGTTGGAAGATCAGTGAATTTGTACTGAAAAAGGTTTGTAGACACATGGGTTGGTTGTGTAAATTGTTTAGCTTTCTTTTCACTGAATTTGGTTTGGCTTCTAGGTCTACTAGAATTGTGCTGGATAATAAATAAACTCCTATGGTCAGTTCTGGTGCTCGTGCAAGATTGCTGCTGCTTGTTTCAAAAAGTTGGCTATGTTAAATGTTGCAAATAGGGTACTGTTTTGTTGCAGAGGAATCGCTGTAGCCTTAACTAGGTCAAATCTGCGGTTGTCGATGATTGGAAAGTAGCCGTGAATCTTTAGGTAGGTTGTGTTGTAGTCAGTCACCAATGTAGAGGCTGCAGAGTGTAATATCTTACGATGATTGTGTGTATTGAATGGTAGATTGAAGATTGACCAACTGAATTTATTCCAGTATTCCTTCCTTGGTATTTACGGTCTTCAAAATGTTGCTGTATTTGGCAGAGACTTCTTTGATGTAGTTGTCCGCGCGTTTGTATGTGGCTAAGAATTGAATGCTTATTTAATTTGCATCCACTTTAGAAAACCGTTTTTCGAATCGTTCATCTGCTCTAGTCCCTTTCTCAGTTGATCGGAGAATCTTTGCAGTTGTCTGTTGATTTTGCTGGAGGTTGTGTTTAGCGTTTTTGTGGCCAGCAATATAAGTTTCCTTGATAGTTGATCAGCTTCTTGAACGTTTTCTGGTTTGATGACAGTGTTTGTACGTCTGTTATAATTTCGCCGTTTACTCCACAGATAGCAGTTAGCATTTGTGCGAATATTCCTCGTTTTACTCGGCCTGTGCAAAACGTAGGTCTTCGATTTTGTTTTGTGTAGCATTGATCAGTTCTGAAATATGATGAACTAGGTCCAAACAGTGTACACTTCCACCTTGACTGCTATGAGAACACAGAGAGTTTAGGCTTGTATTTTAGGTGTGTAGGTTGTTTTTAACAGTGCCTAGGCCAGAGAATGGAAGCTCGATATTCAACTGTAATGCTCCACGAATGATATAACTTTTTCTCATTTCTTCTATATAAAATCCACTATCGACTAGCATGGAGAGCAGAACTGTTGAGAGGCTTGGTAATATTTTTGCTGGCTTTCAATATCTCCCGGTTTTAGTCGTTTAACAGGCTTTGCATTCGTCTGAACATTTATAGCTGATATTTGTGGCGTTTGTGGTTCCATATCATTGTACAGTAGTTTGCAAATTTTTACAATCGGACGTTTTTTAACACTTCCGTTCATTTTCAATGATACTGTCGAGTGTGTGGGTGTGTGGCTACGATATTTCCCAGTGGCCATCGCATTGACAGAATATTATCAGTTCGAACTAGCACAAGTTCACCGACGTTCGGGGTCTCTTGTTTCTCCAATCTTTTGGAACAGTGCTGCAAACGTTGCAACTACCCTTCTGACCATCTTATCCAAAAAGATTGTTTCATTTGTTGCACTTATTGCGATCTTCTCAATAAAGTGTAGTTTGCTTCGCAAGGGTCATCTTTTATTTTAAATAAGTTGTCTCCAGTAAGGAAATGACCTGGAGTCAATATGGCGTCGTCACTTGGATCGTCACTCATTTGCGTCAGCGACCGTGAATTCATGCTAGCTTTAATCTGGGCTAACAGTGTGTTCATTTCTTCGATGTTCAGTATCTGACTTCCAATCGTCTTATAGAGGTAAGATTTCATTGACTTCTTGCCAGCTTCCTACATTCCACCAAAATGGGGGCTGCTGGGAGGAATGAACTTCCACTGTATTCCGTGATTGGCAACTTCTGATGAACAAGCTTGCAGTAATGCTTTGTTGAAAGCTTGTAATTGTTTGTTAGCTCCCAGAAAGTTTGGGCCACATTCATTACATATTGTGTGGTTATTGGACTTGCATAATCAATTCCGGTTTGAAAAAAGGGCTTAGTCAGTTGCACTCTTGCGGCTGGCAGATTTCCCATAAATTGAGTTTTCGATCTGGCTGTCATTTTAAAGCATGTCATGCATTCCCGAAGCACTTTCTTGACCTTTGTTTGTCCTGATATAATCCAGTATTCTAACCTTAATGTATTCAGAGTCAAATGACAGCCTCCGTGCAAGGTTTGTTGATGAGCTTGTCGGATCAACAACTTTGATAAATGGCCCTTTGATATGATAGCAGGATGTTTCGCCGCTTCTGTAGTGCGTGCAAAATGAATTTGACTGCCCGCCCTTAGGATACCTGCACTGTCCATCCAAGGTGCTGATCCTTTTATAGGGCTGTTTCTATGTACACCCTTAGTTCTTGCTAACTCCTCAATTTCGGCGTGGGCTTGAGACATTTTTATACACAGATTAGCTGCTTCTTGAATTTCGCTTTATGATAACCTTCCCAAGCGTTTCAGATTGAAATTTTCCGTATTAAACGCGAACCGTTGGCACTGTGCTACAGCTCGTGAGAATTGGTGGTTCTTCTTCTATATTGGCAATTAAGGATGTTATCCTTCTTTCTTCTTCCCCTTGCATTGTTGGCTGTAGTGGTGGTGGCGTTCGAATAAGACGTACACTGAGCCAAGTTGGTCTTTTTCACCATAGGCTTGAGTTGAGAAGTTCATTTAGAAGTAATCCTCGTGATGCAATATCAGCTTGGCTATCATTGCTGGCCACGTAATGCCAGTTTTTAATTGCGCTGTGTTCTTGGGAAATACTGACACGATTTGCAACAACAAATTTCCATTTGATGAGAGGACTTTGTATCTAATGAAGAACGGTGGTCAAGTTGCACCAGTAAAATCTATGTATCTTTGTCCAATTATATGCTTTTGTTACTTCAGTCATAAGTTCAGCTGATAATTCTGCTCGATTCAGCTCAAGTCTTGACACATTCCGGAGATTGACTAGAGAAACCTTTGATTTGGCAGTGATGCATGCCATCTTTGTTGCAGATGGAGTTGTGACTTGGAAGTATATTACCGCTGCGTTCCTGTAAACGAAGCATCAAAGAAACCATGAACTTCAATTTTATGAGATAGACTGAAGTCAATTCACCATAAAGCGTCTTCAAAGCGGTCTATATTAGCCGAAATTGCCCGGCTATTCGATCCTATTGGCTGGCTCCAGCCATGTATTATCATTGGTAAGGTGATGATAAGGAAACTTTGGCTAGACAACAAGCAACAAGCCGACAACAAAACTTTGGACAAAAGTAAGGCAAGAGTTTCCTGTCCTCGAGACACTCAGCTTATATAGACCGCTTTGAAGACGCTTTGTTCTCGATTGGTCTTGCAATAGTAAACGAAAACTCGACTGTTGCTAGGTACCACGTTTTGATATTTTCCATAGCCACTTTATTAAAAGAAAGCTGTGTTTCTCGATCTTTTGTTGGTATCCGTTCTAACAATGTCGGGTGATTCGCAGACCATTTCCTCAAGTTAAATCCTCCTCTTTTCAGAAGATTTCGGAGTTCTGCCTGTAGTTGCAGAAGATCACCTATGTTGTCTGCTTCAGTTAGTACGTCATCAACGTAGAAGTCTCGAAGTAGTACTTTTGACGCTTCTGGATACAAATTGATTTCATCTGCAGCGAGCTGATGTAACGTTCGTATCGCAAGATACGGTGCACATGCTATTCCGTATGTAACGGTGCTTAACTGATAATGTAAAATAGGCTCATCATCGTTGAAACGCCATAAAATCCTTTGATAGTGCTGGTCTCGTTCGTGTTTTGCAATCTGTCTGTACATCTTGTCGATGTCGGCTGCAACTACGTATCTATGCTGCCTCCATCGCATGAGAAGATGTAAGAGATTTCCTTGAATTTGTAGACCAGTGTGTAACAAATCGTTTAAGGATTTCCCTCTCGGTCCTTGACAAGACGCGTTGAATACTACTCTTAGCTTAGTAGTACTACTGTTTTCCTTGATCACGGCATGATGTGGCTGTTATCATCTTCACTCAATTTGCTGGAACTCTTTTCATATGACTCAAGTTAATATATTCTTTCATGAAGACTCGATATTACTCTTAAATTTTTGGATCACGTTTTAACTGGTGTTCCAGACATCTAAATTATTTGTATACGTCTATTACTGTTTCACGTATCTCAGCTGTTGGATCTGCATCGCCCTTGAATGGCAAGCTAACAGAGTATCTTCCCGTGCTTTGCCGAACCATTATTTGCACATAATAATTCTCGTTCTCTCTCTCCCAAAATTGCCGTAAGGCTTTCTCTAAGCTTTGAGAGGACACAAATGCGCAAGTGATGTTAGTTGTTTACATCACACTTATCCAAACAAAACTTATCTTAGTTTTGTCCTCTGTGCGCATGGTTGACTGCAGAGAAGTCCTGGTAACAACAGCCTGTCGTAGAGATTAGCTCCAATCAAAATGTCAATTGTAGAAGGCTCATTGAACCTTGGATCTGCCATGTCACGGATCGTCAGCTCGCAGAAAATAATCAGTGGAATTTAAGTGCATAGAAGAGGAGCAGTTACTGTAGTAAGAATGAGTGGGGTTAATCTTAGTTCTTCTGGGTGACCGTCCGCAGATTGGACCAAGGCACACAGCTTCATCTCTCTTTCCGACTTCACGTTCTCTACAGCCCTTATGCCACTGATCTTGAACTTGGAGTGGCTGCGTTTTGCCCGCAGAAGACTAAAAGCTGCATCGCTAACGAAAAATCTCTGCGCCCCAAAATTTAGTAGAACACGAAACGTCAAAATATACTCCATCTGGACGACCGATTGTCATTTGCGCGATTGCGAGTAGCACGTAGTATTATTTGGTGTATGCTCCGTGTTATTGAACAGTAGTTGATGTTCCTGGCTACTGTGGAGTCTCCATGGACAATAAATGAACTCTCCATGAGCAATAAGTGTTATGCTTCTTCCCACATACTTTGCAACCATGAGTGGACGAGCATTTGTTGGCTCGATGCTGAAGCAAAGATTACTCTTCTTCACCAAATCACGGTGGGCTTGAATAGAAGCTTGTTTGAACATTTTGCATTCAAAAAGCTTGTGTGCTGCTTGACACATTACACAGGAGGTCTTCGCTTTTACTTGCATTGTATTTGCTTTGATCGGCCTTGGCTTAGGCTTTCCAAAACCCAGAGCTTCTAACATTGAAAACCGTTACTTTAGAAACTCTTAAAAATTTATTCAGACAAAAGAATGCTACTCGAGTTCGAAATATGTCTCTGCCACTCGTTTCTTGAATCCTCGTCAGTTTTTGGTTCAGCATGTAGATTGTGGTGAGTGAGAATGAATAAGCTTTTAGCTTTTAGTTTCTCCATCCTTGTTTGGAAATATGCAAAGCTATGTCGGGACTCACTGTCTTTCTTAAAATAAGTGATCAGTCTTTGAATCACTTTGAAGGCGGTTTCCTGCCCACTCATGTTGATGTTGCCTAATTTGTCGTTGATCAACGAAAACACTCCCTCTCTTGTACTAAAACCTCTTGAAATAAGTGCAACGTTGTCCACAAAAATCTTCAGACACCAATTTGTCTTAAAAACTCTCCTGAGACTGCTCCCTGCGATTCTACGTTGCTGGATTCGACTGAATCTCACTAAGGCTGATCTCCTTGCTGATTAATCCTCCAAAATTAACTGTCTCAATAGCTACGTGAGCTTAGACCTTGGTATCTAAAGCTCTTCTACCGTATCTCCAGGCAAGTTTTTATGAATAATCCACTTCCTAGTGGATCCGGCTCGACGGACCAAATGTTCCGGCGTGAAAGAAAATGAAACTAAAATGAATGATTGCTTGGATAGCAATGTTTATTTTTCCCAGATCTTTACACATTTATTGTAAGATTTTGCTGACATACAAAATTGCTCGTAAGTAATTATTGCCAGTTCAATCAAGTTCATCATTCTTGAACTGAACTTTGAATTGATTTTCTGTTAGCAGAAAAATGTTGAGATGGCAAGAATTGTACATGTGCGAATTATTGAAAGTTCAGTTGCGGTCATTAAACTTGCAATGTTACAAACTGAGGTATTTTATTTTATTTTCAATCCAGTGTTACATTTTCAATGAATTTTCTTTAAATTTTTCTTTACAAAAAAATTTTTCATCACAAGTAGTCAAGCAGAGTACCAAATAAAAGGTTGGCAGGTGAAACAGGGCAGTATGGAAAAACCATGTCCCCTCCCCCTCGCGATCGGACACTTGCTGACCAAAAAATCTAAAAAAAAAAAATCATGGAGGTAGTTCTTAATGAGAACAGCAACGACAAATACATTGAAAGTTGAAATCGCTCAACATTGTTAGTAGTAGTATTATTTATCAATTTAAAATTGTAAGAGTACCCTTAAATCCAATGCATCGTTATGTGCATATGGCCATTTATAAGGCTTATCAACTATGAAAATTTCAAAAGAATCGGGTAATGTTTAATGTAGCTATGGTGGTTGTTGCGAATTTTTGGCCGTGCCATATAACTCAAAGTTACCATGATTATAAGCAAATCACCATATATGCAAACGGAAATTGTTGCATTTTTTGAAAGTGAAAACATGTCTGGAGGAACGGGATTAAAGGATATTGAACTTCAATGACGTTACCTCTGTACGGCAGCGATAATTGGAAAAAAGAGTTGCGGGATTGAGATGGTGGTCTATTGGTAGCCAAAGTCTAGACGGAGCATTGAGTTGGGGAGGTTTAAAGTTGAATATGTTAGTCTTGGTAAAATATTGAGATTTGTTTGAAAAAGGATTTTTGGTTGGTATTTTGGTGGGGAAGTGTGGTGAACGAAAGCGTACAATCGCTGAAGGTAAATCTAGCAGCGGTTGAATAAACGTTTTTATTCGAATTTTTCACGAGGTGTAAATTGAATATGAGAATGAACTATGGGCATGCCTATGTAAGTGTATGTAGAGTGGAATTGAATTTTTGTTAATTGAAGTATCAAAATCTACCATCTAGATCAAAAGTCGTGAACCACTTTTTTATTGACTTACTTTAACAAATTGTCGATAAGTGGAAGTGAGAAATTGTCCCGATAAGTGATAGCATTTAGTGGTCGATAATAAACACATATTCTTATTCCACCAGTCTTCTTTTAAATGAGTACAACAGCAGAAACATAAGGGAAACTGGTTTCGTCTGATTACGTTCTTTGTTATTAGATCATCAACAGTATTACGTACCTCTATACGATCAACTGCAGATAGGGTGTGCAGAAGACACTAAATAGGTGTTTCATGATTCTCATCTTGAAATCAAAGGATTAATTCTCCAGGTCTACTGGCTTTAGATAGTTTTGTTCACTGGAACTCAGTCATATAGATGACATTCAGTTCGTTATTTGTCGTAAATTCAGTTTGCCTAATATTTGATTATTAAACTTTCAGATTCAATTAAGTACACGGAACTATTTACTTAACGTAACTGTTGCAACGCCTAGAATTCATTGTCCGAAAATACAACTGAGCATAAACTATCTAACACATGGTCGCTGATGATATATATATATATATATATATATATATATATATATATATATACATATATATATATATATATATATATATATATATATATATATATATATATATATATATATATATATATATATATATATATACTTACCATTTCTTTGTTTCAGTGTTTAACAAATTCAACCATGGAGAGATACACAATCGAGCAGCGTATTAAGTTTATTGAAGGCTTTTATGAAAATGGGCGTTCAAATGCCCCGTTTTCTCCTGCATGCCCGGAAGAGGAGGAGGTATAGCCATTTATATAAAAAATACAATCAATTTCGTGACAAAGAGAGTAACATCCGACAAATACCTATAATATTATAATAATTGAAATAACCTGCGCAGGTAAAAAACTAAAAATCGGTGCTTGCGATAACCCCAATCGTCTCAATGCGCAAGACTTCTGCACAGTAATAAATGCAATAAACTCTACTAAAAAAATCTAATCACAAACATAGACCTGATTGCAGAATCTCCAGAATCGAGAATGTTCAAGGATACCCTGGAAACAAACGGAGCGGTCATTGTCAATAACGACAAAATTACTCGCCCAACTTCAAGTACCTGCCTAGATCACATAGCAACAAATGATAAAAAAATTGCTGAAAACATTAAATTCACGCTTACAGACTGGCTGTAGTTAGATCATCGTGTCCTAAAAATTGTCGTCCATGATCAAAGTCTCAATAAGCAAAAACCTACTCACAAAATATTCAGATATTTAGACAAAGATCTTTTAAAATCGAAATTTCAATAGTTGCTAACAAACCGAAAACCTGAAAACCTTATGGAGCTCAAAAATATGATTACAGAATCCAAGCATGATTCTACCATTGAGACAAAGATCAGATATCGACAACATACATGGATAACAAAGAAAGTTATTGAGGCTAGTATTAACAAAAGGAAGGCTTATAAAAATGAAAAAGGAAAGCTGAAGATCAAGCTCTTAAACTTCTGTTTAACCAAGCCCTAAAAGAATCAAAACGTCTCATAGAAGAAGCTAAATTTTCATATTACTCCAGAAGATTGGAAACAGCGGCGGACAACTCACACGAAATATGGAAAATAATCCATGAAGTTAAAGATAATTCATCACCCTGGATCATGACATTAAATGCTGAAGTTTTTGGCATGGACTCTAACAATGCAGCACGCCCATGTGGAACAGCAAACTCACTAAATCACTTTTTTTCAACAATTGGTGAAAAAATAACCAGGGAGCTTGGTGAAAAGTCAACTAGCTATTTCAATATCATAAATAGCCCACTTAAGTCCATCTTTCACATTCATCAAACGACTAAAAGAGAAGTATTAAATACAATCGAAAATTTGAAAAAAAAATGCCGCACCAGGTATTGACAACATCGCCATACATGAAATTATTCTAGTCAAAGAAGAGATAGCTGAACCACTGGCAAATTTTATAAAGGAGCATATTAGAAATGGAACACTTCCGGATGAAGCGAAACTGGCAAAAATAATTCCAGTATTCAAAGGAGGAGATCATCTGGACCCATCTAATTACCGCTCTGTTGCACTTTTGACTGCCTTTAGTAAAATATTCGAAAATTTATAAATAATCGTTCAAAATCTTTCTTAATGGACAATTCCATCATAAATCCGAAGCAGTTTGGCTTTCAAAAGAACAAGGGCACCTTCGATGCGTTACTTTCTATCTCAAGTTACATCAATCAAATTCTTGATAAAAGAGGTTATGTTATTGCAATTTTTGTGGACCTGAAGAAAGCTTTTGATACGGTTGATCATGACCTGTTACTTCAAAAACTTGAATCGTGTGGTATACAAGGAAAACAGAAACAGCTTTTGAAAGTTATTTAGAAGGAAGATTCCAAAGAACATCAGTTAATAATGTCTTGAGCAATCTAGCACCAATGAAATCGGGGGTTCCTCAAGGATCCATACTTGGACCAACCTTCTTTTTGCTATACACCAATAATTTGAATATATTTAAACTGAAAGCTCACCACACATTATATGCTGATGATACTGTACTTCTTTATTCAGGACATGATAAAGTTGCCACGGAGAATATCGTCAACGAGGATCTAAATAAATATCGGTCATGGCTTATCGAAAACAAGCTTGCATTGAATACTACAAAGACAAATTACATGATTTTTAAACAGAAGAGTAAGGGAGACATAGAAGGTGACCTAAAAATTAACGGCGAAAACTTACAAAGAGTGTTTGAAATTTTATATCTCGATCTTATCATAGATCATCGTTTGACATGGTTGCCACACATAAATAATTTGAGGAGACAACTAGCACCAATGTTAGGAGTGTTGAGAAGATATGAAGGTTTTCCAATGAATATAAAGAAACCATTTGTACTAACAAAGCTACATTATGCGATGGTTATTTGGAGTCAATCGTCAAAGCAAAACCTTAATATTATATCCAGGATACTAGCTAAAGCCTATAAAAATATTCTAAACCTTCCGATTCTCACTCCAACATGACTATTGTATCAACGGATCAATGCATTCACCTTCTGTCAAATGATTATCTTAGGGCATTTTAGACCCTAACTTCGAGATACTTAAAGACAGCTAGTTTTTATAAATTCAGAGTTTTTTTACTGTGTCGTATTATAATATTTTTTTAATCTTTGATTACATTTCATGAATCGGACTAGACTAGCAGGAAAGGAATACTTCACAGCATTTGGTGTGCCCCGATGTTTCAGCATTGCCTGGAGGCACACGTAGGAACGTAGGTAGCGTTGTGCGACGATGAGAGAGTGATGGAGAGAGTGGTAGGGAATGGAGGTGTTCAAAAAAAAATTTTAAATGCATTTCGTGCATTTTATGATTTTTTTGGTCAGCATAATCGACCAAATGTGTCCACGATCGGGAGAACTGTGCGTGGATTTCAGCAAACCAGGTCTGTAGGAAATGCAAAATCACCTGTGCATGCTCACCCAGCTCATTCTGAGGAAAACATTGCTGTTGTTCGCGATAATGCGGCAGAAGAGCGGTCAACCTCGACACGCCGTCATGCCCAACAATTGAACATCTCACGAACATGACTGATGTGAATTTTGAATAAAGACTTGAATTTGCACGCTTACAAGGTTCAATTGACTCAAGAGCTGAAGCCTACTGACCATTTCAAGCGTCGGCAATACGCCGAATGTTGGTTGATCAGACAGAAGGAAATCGTGACATTACAAAGAAAATCATCTTCAGCGACGAGGTACACTTTCACCTCAGTGGATTCATTAACAAGCAGAATTGCCGCATTGAGGTTAAATGAGAATCCACGAGTAATTCTTCAAAAGCCACTAAGAGTGACTGTTTGGTGCGGTTTATGGGTTGGCGGCGTCATCGGGCCGTACTTCTTCGAAAATGAGGACGGCCAAGCAGTTCACGTTAATGTTGTTCTCTACTGCGAGATGATAACGAACTTCTTGTGGCCAGAAATCGAGGTTATGGACCTGGACAATATGTGATTCCAGCAGGATGGTGCCACTTGTGACACAGCCATCGAAACAGTGGCTCTTTTGCGCGAGAAATTTAATGGCCGTGTTATCTCACGTTTTGGCGATGTTAATTGGCAGCCACGATCATGTGATTTGCCACCGTTGGACTTCTTTCTCTGGAGATATTTAAAAGAAAAAGTGTACATCAATAACCCAAGAAGAATTCTAGTGCTAAAGGATGAGTTAGTTCAGCACATTACGACATTGAACCTCACTTATGTCTCTGACTCATTAAAAATATGGACCATCGGATTGTAGTATCCCACAGTAACCGAGGCGAACATTTGGGCAATATTTTGTTTCATGCTCGATTGTCATAGATTGTTCTATTGCAATAAAAAATATTATTATATTTCTCTGCAAACTTTTTGTTTGATTAACAATTAACATCGGGGGTTTTGCTTGGACCACCCTTTATGATAGCCAATAATGGATGATGAACACGTAATTATGAATGGTGTCGGGGATGGATGATGATAAGTGGTGAGGATGGGTAAAACGCTGGTGGATCATGACGAAGTATGCTGTATGATACCAGCTGATGTCAGGCGAAGGCGGATGGTCACGGTAATGGTTCATGACAGTAGATAATTGCGAGTGATGGTGAAAAATACCGGATTTCGGGAGGCTATGCTAGTTTTTCGCACAAAAAATTGGTATTTTTCACGATTTTTTTTTTAGCAATCTATGTTAGATATTATTTTAAATCTTTTTGGGTTTCATAAATACACTATTGAAATAAAAAAAAAAAATTTAGTAATTTTACTATGTACATTGTATATATGTATAATGCAGCCATCTGTACAGACATACAAAAAAACCGGTGCGCTGTGTCCCAGTGTTTTTGCAGAAACGGAACATCCGAAAAACAAAAATGATTTTTATTTAGTAGGCTACTGACTATCGTTTGAATTAGAATTTTAATTTTTGAAACAAAAATAACAAAATTGCGGCTGTTTGAACAAACGGAATCGAAAACTACTTTTTTTTCTAGATTTTTCCTTGTAAAAACATAGAAAAAAATTGAGTTTTGACATGATTTTTTTTAGAATACCGCGTTTAAAGTTATTTTATAAAAATGATACTTACAACTTATCAGCGATGCCGGCACCATAGAGAATACCTTCAACTTCTTCATTTATTTTATTTTCTTCCATTCTGGTGTCTCTGCAGCTTGGTCTAGCTTTCTGAGACGCGTGAGTGCTACGGCGGTTCGCTAAATGTATGCGCTCCTCATTGCGTTTACTAGCGTAAGTAGAGGTATAAGGTCCAATTTCAATGTTAGGCACATCCGTAATTTTCAATACAGGAAAAAATCCTTCATTGAAAATACAAGCAGCTATCCTGGCTGCGATTTCAACAATTACAGCGCCGGAAAAAATGTGTTTATTTGCCATCGACCACACGCACTGGTTGAAGCACTCGTTGTTATTTTGCGTGTGGCCACCTAAGCATCTTTGCAGTAACTCATCCTTTGTTAAGTCATCATACTGGGTTTCAGAATTTCTTGAACTTCTTCATCTAAAGCCGGAGGATGCTTATACCCTTGTACAACATTGGTGGTTTTTAATTTTTTATACTTGCACCACGAATCAGCACGTGATGGACAGTACAAATGCTGCGGTTTCTTATCCGTTGAAATTTTGCGATAATATTCGGCCAAAATCTCTTTGCGCGTATCTTCAACCGAATCTTGATTCCGTAAAACAGCTAATCCATAATAGGTTGACAATCCCTTCATCAATTTGTTTGTTAATTTAGCAGTTTTTGAGATATCTTTTATTTTTTGGAATTTTTTTTTACGGTGGTTTGGGTGTTATCTTTTTCGCAGGTTTTTTTTCAGCAATTGTCAAAGATTTTTTGCTTTGCGTAAGAGCTTTTTTAGCCTCAGCTGCTCGCTTGTACAATATATTTTTTTCACGTGTGATTCTTCTTTTATTTTTTGGAACTTTTTTTGCAGTGGTTTGGGTGTTATCTTTTTCGCAGGTTTTTTTTCGGCAATTGTCAAAGATTTTTTGCTTTGCGTAAGAGCTTTTTTAGCCTCAGCTGCTCGCTTGTACAATATTTTTTTCACGTGTGATACCCTAAATTTTTTCGAAATCTTCACAATACGGACTAGTATCGAATAGCATTTTAAAAGTTTTGGAGTCACCGTCACCTATATCAATATCCATAGCGAACTTGAAAATTTTCAACAGGTCGCAGGAAAATCTCGAGCACGCCATCCACTTCTATCTTACCCGCACTTCCTTCATGATTTGCAGGACATTGATCTTTGTGCCAATCATACCAACAAAGGAAATCAAATGTATCCTTTTGACTTTTCGATTGCCTACAAGCTGTGCAATGAGATGATCACACAACCACACCTATAACTCTCCCGCTATACTTTTCAATCAATGAAACGATTCCGATAAGAGAAGAGAATCCTCTTTTCGTCCACGAACCATCGCCAGAAACTGATAAAAAGTCCTCGATAAATCCATATTCGACATTCAAACGTTGTTCTTCGTCAATAGCTTTGCACGTCACTAAGTCGAAAACGGCTTTTGAAGCGGGGCTTATACAGGGTCTGAATAATAAGTAACCGGACTGACCTCAGGAAATTTTTTATTGGTAAAATATGTACAATTTTTCTTTAAAAATCTTCAAAGTAGTCCCCATTAGAGGCGATAACATGCTGATACTGGATTTTCCAATCCCCGAACGCTCCCTGGAAGTCGGCAACCTCGATGCTGTCTAGAGCCCTCCTCGTAGCACGTTGAACGTTTTCCAGAGTCCCTAAAGGCGTCCCCTTAAGGTGTCTCTTGATCTTGGGGAACAGAAAGAAGTCCACTGGTGCCATTTTCCGTACAGGTTTTTCTTTTCTCTCTTCAAAAGAATCGCTTCCCCCACTGACACCCGCGCACACCAACGAAATTTTATTTCACGTGCACACGATGGCGCCTTTGTTATCATTCGGGAAACAGTTTGAGTACAAACAACAAACGACTCTCACGGAAAACTTGAACGTCAAAGCAAAAGAAAATCGAAAAGAGCGCGAAACACGCGGGAAAACTCATGTGTCAAAGCGGATGGAAATTTCGTAAATTTTTAATTAAAACAGTGAATAATAGTTCCGATTACGTTCGCGCGATCTTTAAAATTAAAAACTTCTTAAATGTGAACGGGTTTCGCTGTAAATAGAGTGCTAAAACAAAAGCATATCACTTCACACCTCAACTTCACACAACTTTAGCAAAGGTTGCCAATTGCTTCGGCTTTCACGACCGGTTGCGGATCCAGTACTCTCTATATCTATGAAGCCTACCGTCGAAAAGAGTGGTGGAGTATTTAAGCGTATTATACGCGTTATACGCACATACATGCGCACTCGAGTACGCACGAGTTACGTCTGCATACGTTTCCCACGAACAACCACATTCCCGTAAAGGGCTACTCGACACGCGTATCCGCTGCCGACCTAAATAAGTAACGTTAAACCCTCACTGTAAATTTTTGCTTACTTAATTATGAATTTCCATAGAAAATACTTATGCTTAGTTTCAACCTAAATTCAGTTTTGCAATTTTTCTCATGAGTTTTAACTTTGTAAGCACTTTGCAAAAATATTGATAGATATACATTTAATTACGAACGGATGCTCTGTCTTAATTTTGGATTGAAGCTAATGAAGTTGTTCTTAAATATTAAAATTTCGTTTTTTCTAAACGTCGAATAGTCAGTAGACGTAAGTGGCGCAGTCGGATCGGATCCTTTAAAATCATTCGGTGTGTTAAAGGTTTCTAAAAAAAAAATAGTTCCGCGACTCTGTGTATCCGAAGATTTCAAAAAAAGTGATTCTGTAATTTCGAAGGATTATCGAAACAAACTACGTATCAACCCTCGAATAATTATCGAGATCTATTCAACGACGTACCAAAATTTTGAAATTCTTGTCTATGGTTCATCGAAAAGGATGAGACCAACGATTATAGTCACGTAAGTCAATATTAGACACTTTCCTTTCTTAAATTCCTACAAATGCCATACAAAAATAAAAATAACACTAGAAGTAGACCTTATCCTAGACTTCCTAAGAGTGATACCGCTTACAACAATTTTAGAAAGTGACCGTGAATGTTTAAGTGTTTCCAGTGGGGTGTCGACCAATAATTGTGAATCATTAAATACACGAGCATCAAATCATTTTCGTGAAGAATGAATTAATTTAACAAATAGTGACCCTAATTTAACGCGTAAAATAGAAAATATCGTGGAAGTTTTTAATTCACTTAGAATTCCTGATGCTATCAAGGATTTGCCGAAATTTAATGGCAATCCTAGACTCCTTCACGATTTTATTGAAAATGTTGAGGAGATTCGCTCCATGATACCAGTGTTAAAACCCGCATATAATAAAATGATTATTTGTGCCATTCGAAACAAAATTGAGGGTCCTGCCAACGAGGTGCTTAATATGTATGGCACATCTCTGGCCTGGGACGATATAAAGAGGAACCTCATTCTCTATCACAGCGATAAAAGGAACGAAACGTCGCTGATAAGAGATTTATACAATCTCAACCAACGTGGTAAAACAGTGGAAAGGTTCTATAGTGAAATTATAGAAACTTTAGCCACGATGACTAGCCACATTCAGCTTCATGGGACTAATGCAAATGTGGGTACTGCAAAGCGAGAATTATACTCGGCAATGTGTCTCAACGTATTTCTAGCGGATGTTCAAGAGCCTTTCGGGTCAACTATACGTGCTATGAGGCCGGACTCATTAGCAGTAGCATTTCCATATTGCATAGATGAGCAAAATACCTTCTACACGAACATAATAACTCTCAGCCTCAGGCAAAAAGTCAGGCTACCCTTGCCCCCATACCGAAAAATTCGGCAACACAAACATTTAGTGCACCCACGAATTATTTGAATAGCTCAATTCCCTTAGCTTTCCAGCAAAGGTCAAGTTCCCAGACACCAAATGTTTTCCAACAAAGGTTCAATCCGCCCCATAATTTCAACAATAGGTTTTACCCTTGCAACCAGCAATCAAATGTTCAACCAAATAGACCAACGCTTCCTAAACCAGTTTCCATGGACACGAGCTCAGGCTATACTCACCTCTAGTGTGGGAATGGCCAACAACCCCAGCAACAAAATAATAATTTTAAATCCACAGGACAACCCATAGGTAATAATTGGCCAAACAATAATTTCCTCAGACCCTCGGGACCACCCAGATTTAACAATCCTCCAAATAACAACTTCTTCAGATCTACAGGACCACCTAGAGTTGTTAGCAAAGAGTTATTTAATATTTCGCAAACGGAATCGACAGACAAGTTCAACTACACTAACACGCCTTAATACTTCCAACCATCTCCGAATGACTCTTACAAACAAAACCTGGACGACTACTACAATTATATGGATCCTTGTTTTACTTACAACCTCTTTAACGGACAGAATCTGGAAAATTAGGAAGGCCAAAACCAATATAATGTCAGCGAACAGGACAATCCAAATAAATTCAACATTCATGAAACCTACCTCAATAACTCAACCGGGTTCATAGATATTAATACGCATGGTTGAAACCTCCCTTTCATAGAAATATCGGCGAAAGCTCAAGTTTCTCATTGATACAGGAGCATCTTCTTCATTTATTAATCCCGAATTCATCCACCCCAAAGATATAGAAGAAATCAAACCCATCCTTGTTAAAACTATTCTAAATAAATATGCACTAAATAAACAAGTCCTTTTACCAACATTTAATGAATTTATGCAGCCCAGGAAACTAAAATTTTTAGTTTTTAGGTTTCATGATTACTTTGACGGATTATTGGGACTGGAGACCTTGACAGCACTCAATGCTGAAATAGATCTAGCCCACAGAATTTTGATAACAAACAACGCAAAATCCCTCATCATGATGTTCAAAGCGGAGATATTTATATTGCCAATATCTGAATTTCACGTGCGTTACTCATTCCTGAAGGCATTTACACTGCTTTTAACTGGCACAGCTTCATAACCGTCATAAATCAATCCGATAACGAAGAACCTCTTTTCTTAGAACAACCGCTTAAAGTTTCCGAATTGTCACCCTCCAAATTTATGGAAGTAATTAACTTCAACATCGATTACAATTGCGAACCTGATACATTTATACCACCTGAAGACGTCACTAAATTCATTAGAGTAGCACACCTAAATAAAGAAGAAAAAAATCTGATATTCCGCATATGCCACGAATACGACAACGTTTTTTACGGCGAAAGACAAAGCCTAAGCTTCACAAATAGAATCAAACACCATATAACGACAACGGGTGACATACCAATATATACAAAATCTTCTCGGTATCCTCATGTTCATAAAGAAGAAGTACGAAGACAAATCGGTGATATTGTGGTGACATCATCGTCACCTCGTTTAAGAAGTTTAATAAGTTATTTTTTGTTATTAATTATTATTATTTATTTTCCACACAAACACCTGTCATATGTAATTCTACTAATTTAAATTTAGATCAATCATGCTTTTTAAGAAGTAAAAATAAAATGACAGATTAATTAATTATTAATTGGGAGTAGAGAAAATAGTTTGAATGCGAAAAGTTGTTAATAAATATTTTACATATTAAATGTAATTAATTATTTTATCCAATTAAAATAAATAATTGAATTGTTCACCAGAAGATCAAAGGTTATTTATTGAATTCTTTGGAGACTACCAGACTAGACAGGATTGAGTAATAAATTAATATTACCAGACGTAAAGGAGTCTATGAAGATATTTAAAATTGTATACGATTATACAAAATCCTAATCAGGCATTTACTTTAGTATATGTTCTGCCGTTGCAGACAATACTACGCATTAGTAAATAATTATTTCATGTAGGTTCAAGGATATTTTAAATGAATATCATCACCAACTAGTTGTGACTTACCCCATTGGACCCACAATATGCTGGATTAAAACATCGTAAGGCCAAGCTACTCACCTTGGGGCTCTCCAGTTTGGATTGTTCCGAAAAAACCGGATGCAAGCGGCATAAGGAATGGAGACTGGTGATCGATTACCGTAAGCTCAATGAAAAGACGATGACCTATCGCTACTCCATCCCTAACATCCCCAACACACTCGACAAATTGGGCAAAAGCCTGTATTTTTCGACAATCGACCTCGCCAGTGGGTTTTATCAAATCGAGAGGAACCTCAAAGACGTTCAAAAAACTGCTTTTACAGTTGAGTATGTCCGGATGCCATTCGGTCTCAAAAATGCCCCATCCACTTTCCAAAGAGTGATGGATCCTCCAAGGTTTACAAGGAAAGATATGTCTGGTCTGTCTAGACGATACCACCTCACTCCAGGAACACGAGGAAAATTTGAGGAAAGTTTTTGGAAAGCTACGCGAGGCAAATCTTAAGGTGTAGCTCGACAAGTCAGAATTCCTCCACAAGGAGTTAGCCTTTCTGGGCCATATAGTTGCAACAAGTGGAGTTAAACCAAACCCAGAGAAAATCAGAGCGATAAAGCAATTCCCAATCCCACGAAGCTAAAAGGAAATCAAATCCTTCTTGGGTTTACTAGGCTATTACAGAAATTGTTCGGGACTTCGCAAGACTTACAAAAACCACTCACAGAATGCCTGAAAAAGGGTAGGAGTGTCAAACTTACAGAGGAATACATAAGAGCTTTCGAAAGTTTCAAAGATTTATTGGTTAATGATCCGATTCTACAATATCCAGATTTCGTTAAACCGTTTATCCTAACTACTGATGCCAGCAATTTTGCAATCGGGGCAGTCCTCTTCCAAGGTACCATCGGTAACGATAAACCCGTCTGCTAGGCCAGTGAAACGCTATCAGATTCCGAGATCAATTATTCTACGATTGAAAAGGAGCTCCTGGCGATGGTCTGGGTGGTAAAGTGTTACAAGCCCTATCTATTTGGCCGAAAGTTTCAAATCGTAGCCGACCACCGACTGCTAAAATGGCTTATGAGTCTCAAAGATCCGAACTCAAAGCTAGTGAGATGGTGACTAAAACTCGAGGAATTCGACTACCAGATGATATATAAAAAGGAATGCCTGAACTCAAACGCAGACGCTCTAAGTAGAATAATACTTCCAGATAACACTTCCAATAAACCTGCCGAATTGAATGCCAATGAATCACTTCCGGATAATTCATCAGTACTTGTTGAAAATGGTTCTACTATACACTCCGGCAAGGAAAATTTGGACGATGGTATCCCAATATCTGAAAGACCGTTGAATGAATTCACCCTCCAAATCGTTCTTGAGAAATCTATCAGAAAACCCCAAACCCCACTTCAGATGCTATTTAAAAATTGCCAATGAAGAACTATTCGTATGCTTGATTATACGGAGAACATAATTTTAGACCTCTTCAAAAGATGTTTGGCCTCAAATAAACTCAATGCAATCTATGCATCTGACGAAATCTTTAAGATCGTCCAAATGGTTTACTCCAAATGGTTTTCTCAATCCAAAACGTTCAAATTAATCCGCTGCATAGAAATCCTACAGGATATAACCGAAAACGATGAGCAGGATCGGCTCATCATTGACTATCACTTAAACAATAACCACAGAGGCATAAACGAAACAGTCCTACATTTCAAAAGAAATTACTATTTCCCCTATTTTAAGGGAAAAATAACTAAAATTATTAACAATTGCGAAAATCGTCAAACGCAAAAATATGACCGTAGTCCACATAAACCACAATTTCAAATTTCAGAGAGCCCAAAGGAACCTTTAGACAGTAAAAACATAGATATATACGAGTACACTATTAATAGCAAGTAAATCTTAACTATTATTGACAGGTTTTTCAAATATGCTGCTGCTTACACCCCGGAAGCAAAAATAGCTTGAATGTCCTTTAAGCATTAAGGCACTTCACAACTCTCCATGGCACGCCTAAAATATTCTTAGCCGACCAGGGCACCGAAATGTCTTCTCCGATAATCAAAGACTTCTGCACACAATATGGTATCACAACGCAGTTTACATCTTTCCAACAAACCAGTAGCACTACATACGTTGAAAGGTGGCACTCGACGTTGACAAAAATCTACAGAACTATCCTGGAAAAACAGAAAAAGAACAGACTCAATACCGACCTCGTCGACATACTAAACGAAGCAATAATAACATACGAGTATAATAACGCCATACACTCGACAACGAAACTCACACCCCATGAACTCTTCTCGGGTAGAACCCACGTATTTAGTAAAAATCTTACTTACAGTGATAAACATGAATACCTACAAAAACAATGAATTTAGGACAAAAAGCAGATGACATAGTAAATAGAAATATAGAACAATTGAATCAACACCGAGAAGAACCCCAAGTATTTGTACCAAACGAAACCATTTATAGGAAAAAATATAGGAGAAACAAAATTACACCCAGATTCAGCTAACACAAAGTAAAAAAAAGAAAATAAAACCACTGTAATCACTTCAAAAAATTAAAAGCTACACAAATCAAAAATCAAGAAAAGACATAAATTTCAGGTTAATCATCATGACACAAGGGCAGAAAATAGAGATACAGTACATGACGACAAACCACGGCCTACTACTCCTACGACTAGGAACGAGCAGAATGATACGAACCTATGAAAATGTAATACACATCGTTGACCTTAACAAGTACCAACGCTCTATACTGAAAATAAAGGACTCACTCTCAGAGTACAATAAAACCAACGATACAACGAAGACAATCGAAATAACAAAGTTGAAAATGAGCCAACTAATTCATAAACTTGAAATTCTAAAACCTAAACTACGGTCTAAAAGGGGCCTAATTAATGGACTTGGTATGCTAATCAAAGGCATCACGGGTAACATGGATATGAATGATGCTTCATGCGTAAATAAGGAGGTAGAAACATTATTGTTAAATCAATCCAGTACTAAAAATGAAATAATAAACAAATTAAAATAAATCACCTAATGATAGAACGATGCGTCAACATAACAAGCCACATCAATAACCAAAGTGACACTATACGGAAGTACTTAGAATATTCACAAAACAAAATTCATAAAGAATTCCATTCTGTGGTACGCATACAGTATCTTAACCAATTGCACTGTAATATTGATATAAGTTATCACCTGTCGGAAATAGCAGAAGCTGTATCATTAGCTAAATCAAACATAATTTCAAAGCAAATTCTAAGCCCACTCGTAATCCGTAAAAATACAATCCGACGAACACGTCTACGAATTATTAAATCTTCAAGCCGACTACAATGGGTCTAACATAATATTTAACATTCAGATACCAATTTTATCCGCAGAGAACTACTTCTTTTTCCACATAATACCTCTTCCTGTACAAAAAAACCCAAATGATAGCCTCAAAACCCTACATGATCCTTAACCACAATAGTGCCTAATCTTTTGACAACAAGTGTCGGAAAGTCGAAGGGATCTATAACTGTGAAGAAACAATTAATCAACGAGATTTGAGTAATTTCAGATGTATCGCAACATCATCAATTGTACACCAGCACCTTGCCAATTCAAAGACATCGCCGTGCCATCGGGGATAGTTCAACCCGAGCCAAATTACATGTATACTTACCATTAACCGGAACTGTTTTAAGTTCAACCGGCGGCATCTCTAATAGATCTGTATCAAGCACTCTACTCATCCATCACCAAGAGTGCCGGGTCGACATCAACGAGATCACTTACATCAGCCAAACCAGTGTTTATTGGGACGAAGTCAACGTGATCTCCATCACCCCTTACACTTACCTGCCTTCAAACGAAACCAAGGATTTGCCGACCCTAGGAAAAACCGAGTTCCCGGACACAGACTTCACAGGCACCCTGGGAGTATTTAACATGAGCAACGAGTCCAACCTACAACTATTCGCTATCCTGCTAGCCATTGTCTCAACAATAAGCATATAATTAATCTTTCATGGAGAGAAAAACGGCCAACAACAACAATTGCCATCGCTCCAGATAAAAGAATCTCCAACAACACGGTTTCTTCTTAAGGAGCGAGGAGTTACGTTTGCAAACGTTTCCTACGAACAACCACATTTCCGTAAAGGGCTACTCGACACGCGTATCTGCTGCCGACCTAAATAAGTAACGTTAAACCCTCACTGTAAAGTTTTGCTTACTTAATTATGAATTTCCATAGAAAATACTTATGCTTAGTTTCAATCTAAATTCAGTTCTGCAATTTTTCTCACGAGCTTTAACTTTGTGAGCACTTTGCAAAAATATTGAAATACATGTAATAACGAACGGATGTTCAGTCTTAATTTTGGATCCAAGGTAATAAAGTTGTTCTTAATTATTAAAATATCGTTTTATTTAACGTCAAATAGTCGGTTGACGTAAGTCGCGCGTATAAGGAGGAAAAAGTATACTTAGAAGGCTCGGATCATTCTATAATTTTAACACGATATTTTCAAAGGTATTTACTTTCGAAAAATGAAAAAAAATCGATTTTTGACTTTTAAAAAACACTTTAATTCGAGTTCTATGGTTTCGCTTCTGTGGGTTGTCTTTTATGACTGCCTTTTGTTTTTTGTCTTTGCTTAATTTAATTTTAATTTATCCATTTGTAGATTTAAGTGCAAATAGGATAGATTATAAGATATGAGTTGAATTAACAATATTCGTATATAAATTTGTAGATTAAGAGCAGACAATTTAGTTATAAGTGAAAATTAAATTTATATCATATGCAATTTTTTACAGACTTTTTCCTCTAACTTATATTAAAAATATTTACTTTGATGTAGTTTGCACTAACAATAATGCAACATTTTTATTTTTGCCCTTGGGCTTAATGTTTGTTAAATATTGAGGATGAATTGAATAAAACATAATTTAAAATCAATTCAATTTATAAAATAGACAGTGTTTTGAAAAGTTTCAGTTCATTCATCCGATTGAATCAATTCTGAATAATAAAAACATTAATACGTCACATTCAATTACTGAACTTTAAACACAAAAAGGATATTAAATAAATTTTTTTCGCTTATTAGTTAATCACTTTTGAAAATTAAAACTGGTCTAGCAAAACACAATGATTTCATATCAATGTGGTATCTATCTATTAAACTCATAAATATTTTGTTGCAATAAATTCATTTTTATATACATGGTTGGGTCTAGATAAATATGTTTGGTCTATCCAACAGCTATCCAATTCATTGAGTAATTAAATTTAATTCGTTTATTCATATTGTAGATTATATGATCTACTCAAAACTCACAGCATTAAGCGCAGGAGATAGACCATCAGACGTAAGCTGAGGGGATAGTTGGTTTGTAATGAAAACCAACAGAGTTGGGATGGGTAGAAGCCACAGTCAGACAAACCGATTTTATTTCTGGTTGAATGATTTTGTCAAACAAAAATTGTTTGTGGACTCAGGATTGCCACCAACACTGCCACTTTATTTATAGGCGAATAGTTTTAATTGAATTTAATGGAGCGTAAGAACATTATGATGGTAATTAATAACATTTAGAATCGTGTATGTGTGTATGTATGTGCGAATGCACATGATGGTTATAAAAATTGCACTGACTAAGTAGCTTTTATATGGTGTTTAGTTAGATTGTCTCTTGTAACCGTGTTATTTGTGTGTTAACTTTTTGTTGCAATCAAGTATCATCTATCTATCTCACAATTTCAGTCTGGCAATATGTGAATTATTACCATTCCGATTCAATTTTTCACTGAAAATAAATTCGGTATTCAGTTTCAGTGTCATATTCTGATAACTCACGAGTTCAGTACTCTTTGTGCAATAGATTCAATGAATAAAAAGCATAAAAATGTTATACAAATGAATTTATTGCATGTTTAAATGTAATATATAGGCTTCCTGGATATTCGGCAGCGTAATTGTTATCGACCCTAATCTGGTAGAAATAACGCTTCTTAAAATTGTACAGACATGCAAAATGAGTTCTTTTATATTTTTGTAGTCTAAATAGAAGTTTTTAAAAGTAATGGCAGAATTTTAATGTTGAAATACAGGGTTCCATATGTCAGTAAGATTTTTGGTTATAATTCTCGAGAGGAATTTACCTTTCGGGGAGAGTACTTTATATTTTTATATATATATATATATATATATATATATATATATATATATATATGTATATACATATATATATATATATATATATATATATATATATATATATATATATATATATATATATATATATATATATATATATATATATATATATATATATTGTCATGTGTTTTTGGTTCGCGGCCAATAATTTAATGTTCCGGGAAAGTGAAAACGCAATGTCTTTTAAACTAAATTAACAAAGTTTATTTAATTAATAAAATGCACAATAAACAATTTAACACATTCACTAATTTTAATTTTCACTATTAAAAAAATCTAACACTTGTCCATAAATTTCTTATCGCAATTGTCTTCTAAATCACTTCACTATTACGAGAATCACTTCCCACACACTATCGCAGTTCTTATCGCGGTCGAATGAATGATCCCCCCATTCATTCAGCTCGCCTTTATATAGGGTCTCTACCTATTCACCCATTTCTCGTACATTGGCGAATGTTCTACCGAGAGGTACCTGGTAGATTCGAGCAAATCAATGAATGGAGTGACGTCACTTGCAGATGTTGATCATGCTTGTTGGGTTCTCGTGGGTTCAAGTAAATTCATTTGTTGACGTTCTTAATGATTATGAAAACAATTGCGACAGTAGCTCGCAGAATTATTTGTACATGTAATTATTTGTACATGTAACACTGCCCCCACCTCAGTTCTTTTCGCCCCGAAAAGATGTGTCGCTTTTTGTAGTCAATTCTCCCTGGGTGTAATATGGGGCAGGACGGTCCAGATGCATCATTTTCATTTTAGCTCTCGGCTTACGATGTTCCTGTATTCGGTATACGACGTCGTTGATTCGCTTTGTAACTCGGTATGGTCCCTCCCAATTATGTTGCAACTTTGGAGACCTACCCTTTCGCGGTTGCGGGCTATAAAGCCACACCAAGTCATCTTGCTGGAAGCCAGTAGAATTAGCCTTTAGATCATACCTGGTCTTCATGCGGTCAGTAGCCGATTCGAGTTGTTTTTGCACTGTCCGATGTATCTGGTTCAACCGTTGTCTTAGATCACTTGCGTACTCCGAGATCGTTTGGGGTTTCTCAGGGGGTGTTCCGAACTTTATATCGGCTGGCAGACGAATAGTCTTTCCAAAAATGAGTTTAGCTGGGGCTTGGCCCGTCGATGCATGTTCAGCGGCTCTATACGCCATTAAAAATAGTGGGATATGTTGGTCCTAGTCCCTTTGGTTCTCGTCAACCATTTTTGCCAGGTGTTTATTGAGCGTGCCGTTGAAACGTTCGACCATTCCATCGGATTGGGGATGCAGCGGTGTTGTACTCGTTTTCCGTATTCCGAGCAGCTCGCACATTTCGCCAAAAACTAGTGACTCAAAGTTTCGGCCTTGATCCGAATGTAGTTCGCCAGGTACGCCGTACCTACTGACCCAATTTAACACTAGCTGTTTAGCTACAGTAGTTGCCTCCTGGTTGGGAATGGGGTAGACCTCGGGCCACTTGCTGAAATAATCGGCTACAACCAGCGTGTATCGATTTTCCCATTCAGATTCAGGAAAGGGTCCTGCGATGTCAACAGCAATCCTTTCAAACGGTACCCCCACGTTATAGGTTTGCATTTGTCCTCTCAGTCGTCGCTTTGGGCCTTTGACGGAAGCGCAAATTGTGCATCTGCGACACCAGTTCTCTACGTCTTCTCGAGCATGGAGCCAGTAGAACCTTTCCCGCAATTTCGCTAAGGTCTTGTTAACACCAAGGTGGCCTCCCGAGGATCCTTCATGCATTTCCTTAACCACATCGTGGATTCGGCTTTTGGGTAGTAAAGTTTGCATCCTATAGGAGCTGCCATCCGCCGTTTCCCATTTCCGCTTGAGTATGCCACCCTCTACCTGTAGGGAGTTCCATTGTGCCCAATAGCTTTTCAGGGTTGCGCCATGCATTGAAACGTCTTTCCACTCAGGTCGCCCAGTCGTCTCCTTCCATACGAGCAATGGTCCGATGTCTTCATCGGCTAGCTGGGCATTTCGAATCTCCTCCGATGACCAACCTTCATCGAATTCGGCCGTTATCAGTCGCAGATCAACGGGCGGTTCCTTTTCCTCAATCCGTCGGCAATGCTTGCAGTTAGCTGGACATGGGCGACGAGATAGGGCGTCAGCATTTCCATGAACTCCGCCCTTTCGATGAACAATTTCGTAGTCGTATGACTGCAATCTTTCGATCCATCTTGCAGCTTGTCCCTCGGGGTTTTTGAAGTTAAGTAGCCATCTCAGCGATGCATGGTCCGTTCGAAGAACAAATTTCTGGCCATAAAGGTACTTGTGGAACTGCCTGGTGGCCTCTACTATAGCCAAAAGCTCCTTCCTGGTCACACAGTAGTTCCTCTCACTTTTTGAAAGAACTCGACTGTAATACGAGAGGACTCTTTCTTCGCCATTGATCTGCTGGGAGAGTACAGCTCCAATACCGCCGTTGCTTGCATCGGTGTCAACTACAAACATTTTTCCGGGTTTCGGATACGCCAGTATGGGTGATTCACATAGCTTCCTTCAGGGTCTCAAAGGCTGTCTGGCATTGTTCATACCAGACATACGGACAATTTTTCTCGGTTAGCTGATGGAGACACTTAGCTATTTTGGCAAAGTCTTTGACGAATCTTCGATAGTAGGTTGCCAGACCCAGGAAACTTCGTAGTTGGCGCTTGTTGTTTGGTGTTGGCCAGCTTTTCACGGCTTCAATCTTCTCAGGGTCTGTTTTGACCCCTTCTGCTGATACGACATGTCCCAGGTATTTTACTTCAGCTGCGAAAAGGGTACACTTGTCGGGACTAAGTTTCAAATTTGCCAGTCGCAGTCGGGAGAAAACCTCTTCTAAGTTCCGCACATGCTCTTCGAACGTTCTCCCGATGACGATGATGTCATCTAGGTACACCAAGCAGGTTTTCCAGGTTAGGCCACGTAGCACGTATTCCATCAAGCGTTCGAAAGTGGCTGGAGCGTTGCAAAGCCCAAACGGCATCACCACAAATTGCCACAATCCGGTCCCAACTGAAAATGCGGTCTTCTCTCGGTCCTTCTTGTCAATTTCTACCTGCCAGTAGCCACTCTTGAGATCAAGTGTAGAAAACCATTTTGCGTCGGCTAAAGTGTCCATGATGTCATCGATGCGTGGGAGTGGGTAACTATCTTTCTTAGTGACGTCGTTAAGCTGCCTATAGTGGACACAAAAGCGAGTGCTACCATCCTTTTTCTTTACTAGAACTACAGGCGCGGCCCATGGACTTACAGAAGGTTCAATAATGCCTTGTTTTTCCATGTCCGAGATCAGCGCGCTCACTTCTCCTTGTTTGGCTATCGGGAGACGTCTTGGTGCTTGTCGAATCGGCTTGGCTCCCTGTGTATCTACGACGTGAGTTACCAAACTCGTTCGGCCTTGGTCATCCGGGCTTGTTGAGAAGATGCCACTGTACTTGGTAACCAGATCAGAGGCTCGCTTGAATAGCTGCACCGGCAATTTGACTTGCTTTAATATTGCAGACGTGGATTCCCGGGCTTTGTCTGTGTCTTGCCTCCTATTCTAATGATGGTTGTGAGTAGCTTCCAAAGAGCAGCTGCCGATGACTTCTCCCTCTTTGATGCTCGTGGTTGAGCCTGCGGTGTTACAAGGCTTCGTCCTACAATCAAACTGCGCAATGCGGATGTCTTCGTTGGCTCTATCAGATAAGATCGGTGGTCTCCAGAATCACCATCAAGCTTGGCCCATACAATGCTTTCGGAAGTATTCGGTACATCAGTGTCAGTACATACCACTACTTTCATCTTGGGGATTTGGACGCTGGGATCCTCCATCAGTACTTCGACATTCCGCCATTTCAAGACACGTTTGCCCAAGTCCAACGTGATTCCATGTGGTCGCAGAAAATCCATTCCGAGAATGCAGTCATCCATAATGTTCGCGACCAGAAAATTATGTCGGAACACAAGGTCTCCCAACTGTATCTGGAGGTTGACCTCTCCATGAACAGGTGCAGTTTCTCCCGTAGTCGTCCGTAGTGAGAAAATTCTGCCCTTGTGAAGTTGTTGCTGTCTAACTAGGTCTGGTCGGATAATCGATCGGGTTGCACCAGTGACGATTGTTATGGCGCAGTGTTCTCCGTCAATTTGACCCGGAAGGCATAAGTCCGCCTCTCAACGATGTAATCTTGACACGGTGATGGTGCTGCTGGGGACGTCGATCCTCCTAGCCAACCTCTGCCTCACGAAGTTGGCTCTTGCAGTTTGATGGTCCTCCGTTCTGGGCTCCTGACACGGTCTGGATCTCCACCATCCTGGACAATAGCTCCATTTTCTTCGCTTCTTGCAGTCTCTTTGCAGGTGCCCTTTTTCTCCGCAATCCCAGCATCTAGGCGCACCATTACCCTGCGGCTCTCGCTCAATTTCCACGCGCTTACACCTGCACTCGTCTGCCACTACTTCACGGACCCGGGCAGTGGTACGAGTCGCATTTTTCGCTGCCTCATAGTTCAGACTATAAAACAATGCGTCCTTAACCGTTTGCTTTTGAGCTAATCGCACGACTTGTTGCAATCCTGGTCCTTTAACGCACTGATGAATGCTTCTGTTGCTGCGTCATCTCGATGTTCTGGATCGTAAGCTGGATAAGCCAAAAGTGCCAGGCGCTCAATGTCTTGGGCTAGCTGCTGTAAGGTTTCGCCAGACTTTTGCATCCGATGCCGTAGCTGTGCCCGGTAAATCTGCTTCAGATTATTGTCTCCATAACGCATGTCCAGCGCATTCATTATAGCAGCCGGGTTTGAATGCAACTCAACGGGGATAGTCTGCAAAAGATCGGCAGCTGGGCCTCTTAGAGCAAGAATCAATGCAGTTGCTTGTTCCTGCTCATTCCAGTGGTTTATGCGAGCGGCTGCTTCAAACTGGGTTTTGTAAATACTCCAGACCGTTTGCCCATCGAATATTGGTGCTTGTACATTTCTAGATGAGCTTTGCGCTGCGGTTATAATTGGGGCTGGTGGGGCGGTTACTACTGCCTTTGCTGCTTCCAATTCCTTTTTCATTTTTTCCATCTCATTGTTGATTCTCTCCTCGACCTGGCTGACCTTTTCCTCGACCTGGTAAACCTTTTCCTCGACCTGGTTAACCTTTTCCTCGACGCCTTTAATTTGTTTGTTGAGACTACCGAGCTCCGCTTTTATTTCGGTCGACTGTTTCTCCAGCTTCTGTGTGATGTCTGCCTTGATGTCTGCTTTGATTTCGATTGCTTGTTGGTCTAGCTTCGCTGATTGTTCATTTAGCTTCGCAGCTAAACTGGATGTCTGTTCATTTAGCTGCGCTGATTGTTCAATTAGCTTCGCAGCTAAACTGGATGTCTGTTCATTTAGCTGCGCTGATTGTTCGCTTAGCTTCGCTGATTGTTCATTTAACTTCGCTGTTAAATTGGATGACTGTTCATTGAGCTTCGCAGTTAAATTGGATGACTGTTGTCGCTGCTCTTGCTGCATCAGCATCAACATTTGCATCAGCGCATTTTCTGATTCCTTTGGTTTTGGTGTTACTGTTTCACCACCTTCTGCGCCTTTTTCTGCATCTGAGGGCTCACCCACCATGGTAAATTCATTTATTTTTCACTGTTAGCTTGGTGGAGTTTTCATTATTTTGACTTATTTTTTTTTTCCAACAGTTTCCACGTTAAATTTCACTATTGTGCACTTTAAAAATGTTTAAATGTTTTCACTTTTCGAAATTTTCTATCCCACTTCTGACACCATTGTCGCGTGTTTTTGGTTCGCGGCCAATAATTTAATGTTCCGGGAAAGTGAAAACGCAATGTCTTTTAAACTAAATTAAAAAAGTTTAATTAATTACAAAAATGCACAATAAACAATTTAACACATTCACTGATTTTAATTTTCACTATTAAAAAAATCTAACACTTGTCCATAAATTTCTTATCGCAATTGTCTCCTAAATCACTTCACTATTACGAGAATCACTTCCCACACACTATCGCAGTTCTTATCGCGGTTGAATAAATGACCCCCCCATTCATTCAGCTCACCTTTATATAGGGTCTCTACCTATTCACCCATTTCTCGTACATTGGCGAATGTTCTACCGAGAGGTACCTGGTAGATTCGAGCAAATCAATGAATGGAGTGACGTCACTTGCAGATGTTGATCATGCTTGTTGGGTTCTCGTGGGTTCGAGTAAATTCGTTTGTTGACGTTCTTAATGATTATGAAAACAATTGCGACAGTAGCTCGCAGAATTATTTGTACATGTTATTATTTGTACATGTAGCAATATATATATATATATATATATATATATATATATATATATATATATATATATATATATATATATATATATATATATATATATATATATATATATATGTATATATATATTAGGGGTACCGGTTTTTTTCGAAAATTTAAGTTTTATTGTGAAAAATTGCTTCAGACGATCGGAAATGGTTTGTTGAGCGACGCCAAGTGATTTTGAAAGCTTGGGATCTTGGTCGAGCAATGTCTCCAATTCGTGATTTTCAAAGTTTTTTGGCTGTTCGGGCCGTTCATCGTCCTCCAAGTCAAAATAGCCACTTGTAAACCATGCAAACCACTTCTGGCAAGTAAGCTCAGCTAGAGCATGCACACCATACACTTCCACCAAAATACGATGACTTTCAGCAGCCTTTTTCGGCACAAAATTCGACATTTTCAGAGTAAAAAAAACAAAATTATTGTTTACGCTTCAGCTAAATGACACATACTGATTCTGAAACTAAATGACAGTAGCTTGCCAACACATATTTGGAAAGGTGAATCACTGGAATAAAAAATCAAGTTACGCCATCTGTTGGAAAACCGCACGAATTAACCAGTACCCCTTATATATATATATATATATATATATATATATATATATATATATATATATATATATATATATATATACATATGTAGATATATATATATATATATATATATATATATATATATATATATATATATATATATATATATATATATATATATATATATTGTTACAGCTCCAAACATTCCGCGAGCTCCTGTCGCAACTGTTTTCGCAACTTTTAATAACATCATGATCAATAAACGAATGTACTCAAAAGCACAAGAATGGACCAAGTAAATTCGTGATCAATATCTGAATGTGACATCACTGCATGTATTCAGAATCGCTCAAATATTCCAGAAAGTTCTCGTCAGAAAATTCGTCAATATATGAGAAATGGATTAGATGACTAGAAACCCTATATAAAGCCGAGCTGAATGAATTGGAGTGATAGTAGAAACTCCGTTAGTTGAAGGCAATATTGATTGATAGTGAAGTGATTTTCGTGATACAGACAGTTGGAATATAAGTTGATAGACAGTGAAAATTTAATTAAACTGGAATTTGTAAAAATCAAGAAATTAATGATTGTGCATTCTTAGTAAATAAACTCTTTTAACTTAATTTAAAAGACAGTGCGTTTTTACTTTCCCGGAACATCAAAATTATCGGCAGCCAGAAGATGCACTGATGCAAATGTTGATGCTAACGCAGCAAGAGCAGCGACAACAGTTATCCAGTTTAACTGGGAAGCTAAATGAATAGTCATCTAGTTTAACAGCGAAGCTAAATGAACAATCATCAAAACTAGACCAGAAGCTGGACCAACAAGCATCCGAAATCAAGGCAGAAATCACACAGAAGCTGGAGAAACAGTCAACTGATTTGAAGGTAGATTTGCAAAAACAGTCTACCGAAATAAAAGCGGAGCTTGATAGTCTGACCTACAAAATTAAATGTGTCGAGGAAAAGGTTTACCACGTCAAGGAGAAGGTCAGCCAGGTTGAAGAGAGAATTTACCATGAGATGGGAAAAATGAAAAAGCAATTAAAAGCAGCGATGGCAGCAGTACTCATCTCACTAGGCCTGGTTATAACCGCAGCGCAAAGTTCATCCAGATATATGAACGCACCAATATTCGATTGGCAAACTGTCTGGAGCATTTACAAAACCCAGTTTGGAGCCAACTCTTGGAGAAATCACTGAAATGAGCAGGAATGTGCAACTGCATTAATTCTTGCTCTAAGAAACCAAGGAGCTGAGCTTTTGCAGACAATCCCCGTTGAGCTGCACTCAAACTCGACTGCTATAATGGATGCACTTGACATGCCTTATGGAGACAATTACCTCAAGCAGATTTATCGGTCACAGCTACGGCATCGAATACGGAAGTCTGGTGAGTCCCTACTGCAGCTAGCCCAAGACATTGAGCAACTGGCACTTTTGGCTTACCTAGCTCAAGACTCGGAACATTGAGATGACGCAGCCACAGAAGCATTCATCAGTGCATTAAAGGACCAGGAACTGCAACAAGTCGTGCCTCTAGCTCAAAAGCAAACGGTTAGGATGCATTGGCTTATAGTCTGAGCTTTGAGGCAGCAAAAAATGTGACTCGTACCACTGTCCGGGTTCACAAGGTAGTGACAGACCAGTGCAAGTGTGACCACGTGAAAATCAAATGAGAGCCGCAAGTAAATGGTGCACCTAGATGCTGGAATTGCGGAGAGAAGAGGCACCTGCAAAGAGATTGGAAGAAGCAAAAAAAACCGAGGGTGAAGGAGATCCAGACTGAGTCAGGAGCCCAGAATGGAAACCTTTCAAACTGAGGGGGTCAACTTCGTGGGGCAGAGGTTAGCTAGGAGGATCGACGTCCCCAGCTCTACCATCATCGTGTCAAGAATACATCGTGGAGAAGCGGACTTATGCCTTTTGAGTCAAGTTGACGGAGAACATTGCACCATACCAACCGACACTGGTGCAACTCGATCCATTATCGGACCAGACCAAGTGATCCAACAACTACTTGAAAAGGGCAGGATTTTCTCACTATGGACTGCTACGGGAGAAACCGTGCCTGTCCATTGAGAGCTCAACCTCCAGATACAGTTGGGAGACCTTCCGTTCCGACATAATTTTCTAGTCGTGAACATTATGGACTGCATTCTCGGAATGAATTTCCTGGGTCCACATGGAATCACGTTGGATTTGGGAAAACGGGTATTGAAATGGTGGAATGTCGAAGTATTGATGGAGGATCCCAGCGTCCAAATTCTCAAGATGAATGTGATAGTATGTACTGACACTAATGTACCAAATTCTTCAGAAAGCATTGTATGGGTCAAGCATGATGGTGACTCTGGAGACCACCAAACTTTTTTTGATAGAGCTAACAAAGACGTTGGCACTGCACAGTTTGATTGTAGGACGAAGCCTCGTAAGATCTATAAGGAACGGATACGTGCCAGTTAGAGTCCTTAACACCGCAGACTCAAACACTAGCATCAAAGCGAGAGAAGTCATCTGCAGCTGTCAGCTTGTTTCCACCAGCACCTCTTTGGAAGCCACTCATGACCATCATTGGAAAAAGGGGCAAGACCCAGGCAAAGCCTGGGAACTCACGTATGCAATATTGAAGTGAACCAAATTGCCAGTGCAGCTATTCAAGCAAGCCTCTGATCTGGTCACCAAGTACAGTGAAATATTCTTAACAACCCGAACGAGTATGGTGACTCATGTCATTGATATAAAGGGAGGCAAGCCAATTCAACGAGCACCGAGACGTCTTCCTATAGCCAAACAAGGAGTAGTGCGCGCACTGATCTCAGACATGGAAAAATATGTGTTATCGAACCTTCTGTCAGTCCATGGGCCGCGCCGGTAGTTCTAGTAAAGAAAAAGGATGGTAGCATTCGTTTTTGTGTTCACTATCGGCAGCTGAAGAAAGAAAGTTACCCGCTTCCACGCATTAGTGACATGATGGACCCTTCAACCGACGCAAAATGATTTTCTACACTCGATCTCAAGAGCGGCTACTGGCAGGTAGAAATCGACAAGAAGGACCAAGAAAAGACTGCTTTTTCAGTTAAAACTGGATTGTGGCAATTTATAGTGATGCCATTTAGGCTTTGCAATGCTCCAGTCACCTTCAAATGACTGATGGAATACGTGCTACGAGGCCTTACCTGGAAAACATGCTTGGTGTACCTAGATGACATCATTGTTATCAGGAGAACGTTTAAGGAGAATGTGTGGAACTTAGAAGAGTTATTCTCCTGATTTCGACTGGCAAATTTGAAACTTAGTCCTGACAAGTGTTTCCCTTTCGCAGCTGAAGTAAAATACCTTGGACACGTTGCATCAGCAGAAGAGGTCAAAACAGACCCTGAGAAAATTGAAGCTGCGAAAATATGGTCAACACCAAACAACAAGCGCCAACTACGAAGTTTTCTGGGTCTGGCGACCTTCTATCGAAAATTCGTCAAAAACTTCGCCAAAATAACTAAGTGTCTTCATCACCTAACCGAAAAAAATCGACCGTGTATCTGGAATGAACAATCGCAGGCAGCCTTTGAGACCTTGAAGGAGATTCTGTGTGAATCACCCGTGCTAGCATATCCAAAACCAAGAAAAATATATAGTTGACACCAATGTGAGCAATGGCGGGATTGGAGCTGTACTCTCCCAGCAGATCGATGGCGAAAAAGGAGTCCTTTTGCATGACAGTCGAGCTCTCTCAAAAAGTGAGAGGAACTACTGCGTGACCAGGAAGGAGCTATTGGCTATAATAGAGGCCACCAAGCAGTTCCACAAGTACCTATATGACCAGGAATTCGTTCTAGGAACAGACCATGCATCGCCGAGATGGCTGCTTAACTTCAAAAACCCCAAAGGACAAGTCGCGAGATGGAACGAGAGAGTGCATTCATACGACAACGAAATTGTTCATGGGAGAGGTGGAGTTCATGGCATTGCTTACACCGTATCTCGTCGTCTATGCCCAGCTAACTGGAAGCATTGCCAATGGATTCAAGAAAAGGAGCCGACCGTTGATCTGCAAGTGATAATGGCCGAATTCGGTGAAGGTTGGTAATTGGAGGAGATTCGAAATGCCCAGTTAGCCGATGAAGACATCGGGCCATTACTCATATGGAAGTGGACAACTGGGCGGCCTGAGTGGAAGGACGTAACTATGCATGGAGCCACCCTGAAAAGCTATTGGGCATAATGAAACTCCCTTCAGGTGGAGGGTGGCGTACTCAAGCGGAAATGGGAAACGGCAGATGGCAGCTTCTATAGGATGCAAACTATACTTCCCAAAAGCCGAATCCACGATGTGGTTAAGGAAATGCATGAAGGATCTTTTGGAGGCCACCTTGGTGTTAACACGACCTTAGCGAAATTGCGGGAAAGATTCTACTGGCTCCACGCGCAAGAAAACGTAGAGAACTGGAGTCGTAGATGCACAATTTGTGCTTCCGCCACAGGCCCAAAGCGACGACGGAGAGGACATATGCAAACCTATAACATGGGGATACCATTTGAAAGGATTCCTGTTGACATTGCAGGGCCCTTTCCTGAATCCGAATGGGGAAATCGATACACACTGGTTGTGGCCGATTATTTCAGCAAATGGCCCAAGGTCTACCTCATTCCCAACCAGGAAGCAACTACTGTAGCCGAACAGCTAGTGTTAAATTGGGTCAGTAGGTACGGCGTACCTTGCGAACTACATTCGGATCATGGCCGAAACTTTGAGTCACTAGTTTTCGGTGAAATGTGCGAGCTGCTGGGAAGACGGAAAACGGGACAACACCACTGCATCTGAATCCGATGGAATTGTCGAACGTTTCAACGGCACACTCAATAAACACCTGGCCAAGATGGTTGACAAGAACCAAAGGGGCTGCGGCCGGCACATCCCACTATTCTTGATGGCGTATTGAGCTGCCGAACATGCATCGACGGGCAACGCCCCAGCCAAAGTCATTTTTTGAAAGACTATTCATCTGCCAATTGATATAAAGTTCGGAACACTCCCTGAGAAACCCCAAACGATCTCGGAGTACGCAGGCAAGCTAAGTCAATGGTTGAACCAGATATATCGGACAGTACAAAAACATCTCGAATCGGCTACTGCATGAAAACCCGGTATGATCTAAAGGCAAATTCTACTGGCTTCCAGCAAGATGACTTGGTGTGACTATATAGCCCACAACGGTGGAAAGGTAGATCTCTGAAGTTGCAACATAATTGGGAGGGAAAATATCGAGCTACAAAGCGAATCAACGACGTCGTATATAGCATACAGGAACAGCGTAAGCCGAGGGCCAAATTGAAAATCGTGCATCTGGACCATCTTGCCATGTATTATATCCAGGGAAACTTAACCACCATTGACGATACATCTTTTTGGGGCGGAAAGAATTGAGGGGGATGGGGGGCAGTGCAACATGTCTAAACAATTCTGTGAGCTACTGTTCAATGTAAATGTAAAATGTAAATGCATATACTTGAAAGCACAAGAAGAGGCCAAGTAGATTCATGATCAATATCGACGTCACTGCGGGGTACTCAGAATTGCTCAAATATTCCAGGTAGTTCTCGTCAGAGCATTTGCCAATATACAAGAAATGGATTGAATGACTAGAAACTTTGTATAAAGGTGATCTGATTGAATGGGGAATATAGGAATATTAGCATTAACAACCGCGATAGTAAAACAGCGGTAATTCGTGCTCTAGAATTAAAAGCGATATTGATTATAGTAGAGTAAAAGATTATCGTGATAAATTTGATGACAGTTGGAATATTAATTAATAGACAGTGAAAAGTAAATTAAAATGCGATTTGTAAAACAGTGAAATCAATTATTGTGCATTCTTAGTAAATAAATTCCTTTAATTTAGTTCAAAAGACAGTGCGTTTTTATTTTCCCGGAACATAAAACTTATCGGCCGCGAACAATACACGCGACAATATTATACTACGATACGTTGCCTTTAAATGCAATCGATTCCTGTTGAAGAAAAATTGATGCTGAAGTTCGATTTGCATATTCTTCAATAGATAGATTTTACGTAACCTCGTGAAAACGTTATGCGTGAACATACATAAAAAATAAAGCTGAAAAGTTAGACGCATAAAAATAACAGCTTTATTCTATTTCAAACCGTAAAAATTAACGACATCTCAGAGATATCCCAAAAATTCAACAAAACATTCTTCAAATCAATCAACCGTTAGAATCAAAATTTTGAGATGACAGAGATGTATCCTTGGTGACTAAACCAAGACATGAGCTCAACAATTTATTCACAAATATCCGTCCCATCTTCTAAAATAATTTTAAATCTTAGATAGTAGTTCTGATATTTAATAAATAGTTGGTCCTGTTACCTAAATTCCGTCCAGCAAACCTTAAAATTCCATGCAATGTTCGACTGTATACCGCAAAATAATCTCCAAGGGTAAATTGGATGTGTAGTGAGAATCTTCGGTTGAATGGAAACTCCCACTTTTCCCAATCTAACCAGCTTATAGTTGATTGTAGCCTCTCCATAAGTTGAATAGAAATAGTAATGTATCGAAAGATACGGCTATATCCGCTTATGCTCGTATGTATCTGATACACTTGTATTAGATGTATATTCTATTCATATCGAAGATTATATACCACAACCATATCAACTTCCGGCTTCGTTCCCAATGCGGATCACACATGGAAACGTGATTTGGGCTCAATGTAGGACATCAGCACTTTATCAGGTATTAGAAATGAATTTCATCTCAATGTTCGACTGGGTCATTTCTGATTCTTACCTCTGAATGTTGAAATGTTTTGCGATGTTCACATCTTTATTGCAGACAAGCTGGGTGAATGTCTTAAATGGAAAATCTTCAAGGATATTGAGCTGCAGAAATTTTGAATAAATAGCAACTGATATCGATGTCGATTTCTGATCTTTCGATAAAATGCTCAATAATATATTGAATAACCTTTTTGCAAGAAAATTATAACACACTTTTAAAGTACGATACGTATGATCATATAAATCATGAAAGGATAAAAAAATGCGAACAAAATACAAGTTAAAATGAAACTTACAACTGTAAATACAATTTATTAGATGAAAAAAGTATATTTAACGCGCATTAGAACGTGGTTCTATTATTATTCATACATCCAATCCTTCGCCCGGCCGATAATGTCGAGTAAAACTTAAAAACTTATTTCTTTATCCACAGCAGATCTAATCAGTAATTTTAAGCACATTTTTACCATCTGTAACTAATTAACAGTCCTAAAATTTAAGGTGATTTGTTATGAAATTTTCATCGAACGACTTCAATCCCCTGTGGTAAGAAAACAGTAATCGTTAAAACTTCTTCTGGTTAATAGTGCCAGAGCAAATTTCTCGTTGGAAAACTTAATTTCAATAAGCATATAACACTTCGATCGATCACCACTGTTTAAAAAACATTTACAGTTTTATAAATATTTCCCATGTTAGCTATTTTAAAGCTTTCCACAAAAATATTTGCGACCCTTTTGTTGCTACTAAAATAACGAGTTTCGCTTACTTTTTAAGGGTTTTGTACTAAAATACAAAACCCTATTGCAATCACGACCTGTGTCCGTCTGTCCGTCCGTCCGTCTGTATGTCACAGCACTTTTTCTCCGAAACTGTAGGGGCTACAGCCATGAAACTTTGTGGACAGGTCAGAAGTGGTGACTTCTTGAAAGTTCAAGGGTGAAAAAAATGTTCAAAGGGGTTTAAGGGGGGTCTCCCCATATAGGGAGTTGACCCAAAAAAAAAAAAATTCACCATTGGTAGTCGAGTAGGGTGTCATTGGAAAGGTCTCAATGAGATCTTTTCAAAACAGGTCTTAAAATCGCCTTATGAGTACCGAGGGGGACAGAGGAAGGGGAAATGTACGAACTTTTCCCGTACCCCCCTCCCCCCCCCCTCGCGATTGGACACCTTTCATCCGAAAAATCTGAAAAAAATCATGAATGTAGGCCTTAATGAGTACAACAACAACAAAAACATGAGAAGTCGAAATTCACTCAACTTTGTTAGTAATAGTATGATTTATCGATTTGATGTTTTCTTGAATAAAATCTAAATGGTACCCTTAAATTCAATAAAATTTAGCAAACAGATGACTATTTATAAGATTGATCTTTTCTGGAAGTTTCATAAAGATCGAAAAGTATTTAACGAAGTTATAGCGATTTGAATTTTCCTGTATTACTATGGAACAATGTGCCCTGTATTACTATGGAAACATATGGCTATGGAGCCATATGCGCTTTTTACCGACTTAGACACTACAGCTTTGCTAGGATTTGCATGAAAATTTCAGGAATCATAGGTATCATGAGGATGAGTACATACAATTGAAACAAGTCGAAGAGGCAGGAGAGAGCTCCTAGCAAAAGGGCTTTGTAGCCATTCTAGGATTTGAAAAAATAGGCCATGAATCGATGCTTACAGTACAGAGGAGTGGCCCCTGAAAAAAATTTCATGAAAGGTAGCCGATATGAGTATCAAATGAAAGTTCTCTATGAGAGCTTTTCAAAACAGTTCTTAAATTGTCAGTTTTTGCTTCAGTGGGGGCACAGGGGGGAGGGGAAATACATGAAAAATGTGTTTCCTCCCTCGCGAATGGACACCCGTGATCTTAAAAAATCTGAAAAAATTATCAAGCGAGATATTTATGGGTATAACTTTAACAAATACCACAGAAGTCAAAAATTTTTCAACTTAGTTAATAATAGTATGATCCTCGAACATGACGTGTTTCTTAATTTTATTCGTTGCTGGTTACGGCATTTTGTAAGTTGAGTACAAAACCCTTCTGACATGAGCATAGGTCTGTCTACCCAACTTGTTGGCCTTTGGGGGCCACTATTATTACATATCCAAACATGTATATATATATATATATATATATATATATATAGATATATATATATATATATATATATATATATATATATATGTATATATATATGTATATATATATATATATATATATATATATATATATATATATATATATATATATACATCCATATATACATTCATATATATATATATATATATATATATATATATATATATATATATATATATATATGTATATACAGGGCTTTCCAATAAGATGTGTTATTTTAATATTTAAAGAAAAGCCATTTTTTAATATATAAATGATCGAATGTTCATTTCATTATAAAGAAAAAGGTATGCTGTTAATAGTGTAAAATAAAATCAGGCAACCATATCCTTTTCATGAAATTTTCTATAACCAAATCGCAATGTGGCTGCCCGATGTCCTTGATAGCCTCACGAATCCCAACTTTGAGGTCTTGAATCGACGCTGGGCTTTGGCGTAGACCACCAAGCCACCCAGATCTTGTGTTAAATCACAGGATCTCGGTAGCCAATTGTGATGATTTGACCGAGAGATAACACGGTCCGGAAACTTTTCCCGTAAAAGATCAATGGTTTCGTTGCTTGTGTGGCACGTAGCGCCGTCTTGTTAAAAGTAAATGTTGTTCAGATCAATACCATCCAATTCCGGCCATAAAAAATCATTAACCTTCTCTCGATAGCGTAATCCATTCACCGTAACTGTTGCTCTAGCCTCATTTTCGAAAAAGTAAGGTCCAACGACTCTGCTGGACCATAAACCGCACCAAACTGTCACACGTTGAGGATAGAGAGGCTTTTCAACAATAATTCTTGGGTTTTCCGAGCCCCAGATGCGTGAGTTTTGCTTGTTGACGGAGCCACCAAGGTGGAAATGGGCCTCATCAATCAAGATGATTTTTGGATGGAATTCCAGATGATTTTCATGTATTTCAAAGACCCAATGAGCAAAGCCACGACGTTGTTGATGATCGACTGGCTTAGGTTCTTGTGTTAACTGAACTTTATAAGCCTTAAGAACCAAATCTTTATGCAAAATACGGAATAGTGCCGTTTGTAGACTGCCTATTCCAAAGAACGACGAGGAATGGACAAACCTGGGTTTTCTTCAACACTTTCGGCTACAGCAGCAACATTCTCGGCTGTTATTGAGTGACGTGCACGGGTTTTATCCTTCATATCACTAAATTGTCCCAACAGCTCGAATTTTTCAACCAACTTCTGTATTGCGATCCGACAAGGTGCCTCACGACGACCCAAAAATGTTCGAGTTTTACGAACCGTCTCTGCCAAATTTTCACCATTTTTATAGAGAATTTTAATAATTTCAATGCGTTGTTGAAGCGTGTATCGTTCCATTTTAGGTAAATTCCTCGAGAGAAATTTACCTATTGCGGAGAGCATCATATATATATATATATATATATATATATATATATATATATATATATATATATATATATACATATATATATATATATATATATATATATATATATATATATATATATATATATATATATATATATATTTATGCATATATATATATATATATATATATATATATATATATATATATATATATATATATATATATATATATGGGATATAACGAAATTTGTGACCGCGCTAGAGGTTGCGATTTTGCGCCGATTTTCAACAAATTTTCATTAAAGGTGTATTGGGGAAATATCTCGGTTAAGTTCGTGAACCAGCTATATCGGTGGGGCAAAAACAAAATGGCGGCCATATTAGACGAAAAATCGATATTTCTGTTCTGACCAAAGTTTAGCTCCGATCTGGCTGAAATTTGGTACAAAGGTTTACTGATGTTTACGATGAATCTCACAATAAAAAATCCGAAGTCGGTACGGCAGAAACAAAATGGCGGTCGCTCAAAGGTCGAAAAACGTGCAAAATTTTGTTGTTGTAATAGTGGTCAAAGCTTTCAACAAATTTTCAAGAAAGTCAGCGATTAGATAGGAATTATAAGTATCTAAAGAATTGCGTGAAAAAATTGGAGGTCAGGTCACAAAAAATAAAATGGCGGTCAGTTGAAACCCAAAACTTCAAAGGCTTCTAAAAGTCACAATTTTGATACGACATATATGAAACTTCGTTTGAAGATAAACATTTTTTAGATCTACAGACTTAGATATTTTTGTGCTCATGCACGTGCAAATTTCAAAATGGCGGCGGTTTAAATATGCGTTTTTTTCAGGTTTTTGTGGCGCTTTAGCGGTTACATTTTCAAGCGGATTTTGATGAAATTTGAGATTATGGATCTCTGTAATATGTTCTTGTATTACGCAGAAAATTATTAAAATCGAATGAAAAATAAAAAGTTGAAAATTTAAAACCCAATATTTTTAGGTTAAAGGTGGTGCCTCTTGAAATTCGCAGTGTCAGAAAATATTTGAAAGTGTTTAAGGGGGCTCCCCCATACAGGAGGGCGACTTAAATTTTTTTTTATTTCTGTAGCCCCCTAGCAACCAAGTTTCTCAACAGATTCCGACAAAACTTGAAATTATAAGTTATCAAGGCAAGCTAATTTAATTGAACTATGCAAATCGGATGACAAATAAAAAATTCGTAAATTTACAGCTTAATATTTTTTGCAGCCGTTTTCAATAAAAATTCAAAATGACGGCCCCTGGTAGTTCAGAAAAGAGTCGAAAATGTATATATTAATGGCAATGCAAGTGCTGATTAAACTTTCATGGAAATCTTTTGTAATTAACTATTTGAGCTATTTAAGCCGACAAGTTGTCACCTTTGTGTGGTAACCATTGTGAAATGTATAAACAGCAAATGTGAGAAGGGCGAAACGTGTATAAATATGTTTATACCAATTTATTACCCGCCGATTTTCAATATGTAATCCATACGTGTGTAACTCAATTTAATTAGCAAAATATTTGCGCCTCTATGAAGTGTCTCCAAATACGAACGGCGGCAGATCCTTTTTGTTAATAAAAACCCATGTAGTGCTACAGAAATTGCAGTAAGAAGTTAAGTAGTAGGCAAGCCAAATTCTTTTCCGAAACATTACGCTGCATACGAGAAATTTACCTTTCCGGCTGGTGCTGCCAACGGGGATTTTTTATTAATGGCGCAGTTTTTACTTGTCAAATGTCAAAAATGACAGCTTCAAAAGTGACATCTACCAAAATACTACCTCTTATTGGAAAACCCTTTATATATTTTTAAGAACTTTCCCCATGTTTAGCACCCCAAATGTAGAAATGTCTGCAAACTTTCCAAAGGAAACGTCATTTATTCCTTTAAATCTTATTCTTCAGTGTCAATGACTTTGATACTGAAGAGTGGAGCAACTCACTCCCAAGATATATATTTGTAAAAATATTTCATATTTAAGGAAAGAATAGTGTTTTCATAGAAAAATTTGTGTGTATATATACATATATATATATATATATATATATATATATATATATATATATATATATATATATATATATATATATATATATATATATATATATATATATATATATATACATATATATATATATATATATATATACATATATATATATATATATATATATATATATATATATATATATATATATATATATATATATTTATTTATATATATATATATATATATATATATATATATATATATATATATATATATATATATACATATATATATTTATATAGAAAGACGAGTAACAAAGCAACCATACAGTAGAGCTGAAAAGATTTATTATTCGTCCAGGCGAGTTGACTTTTGTATGTTCAATTAATAATTCGCAAATCAGATCATTTTAAGTTTGATATAAACCCAAATGTTGATCCTATAAATTCAGAGCTCAACCGAGATATGGAAGGACAGTGAGTCTAAACAAAGACGAATCGTACTGGAGACGAACCGTGAGTTGCTTTTCGCGTGCAAAAACAGAAGACGACGTAGTGTTTGATTTAACGATGAGTGTTATAATGTATGATGTGTATAACCCCACGGTTGCGTAGCTAAAAGACTCATTTTGCCGGGAAATAAAGCCGAGCTGATAGACAGACTCATAACTGTTAATACAAGTAGGGAATGGATAACTGAATTAGGCAATTCTAACGGCGGGAAAGATAGTGAAACCGAGAACAGAAATCGGAGTACGGGGGGTACAACGAGTCCATTGTCTCGCGATCGTGAAATCAAGTTGTAAAGCGCGAGAAAGAGTTGGCCGAGAGGGAACTCACTGTAACTTGTTGTGAAATCGAATTGCTGTGTGGAGTGCAGAGTCGAAACAACGACGAGATTATTTAAAAAATTAACAGATTTTAAATCCCTTAATTTCCACTAAAAATTTATTTGAACTTGTTTACAATATTGTTTTATCCGCTAATTGAGGACTTTTTTCAGTACTAAACTAAAACAAATAACCTGACCCTAATTAATACCTACATGTTTTACAATTGAGTTTCCTTAATGAACCCTTAATTACCTTTCGTTCATGAACGAAACCATTCTTTAACGACTTGATGATTTACAAGGTATTTAAAACAATGTTGTTTATTTTTTTTTAAAAAGCCAGATATTTCCATTACCAGGGTCACCATTCCAAATTTTCTACCTGCTGTGTTTGATAATCTCGATGCTCTCGGCTACATCCACTTTCCACGCATTGTTGATCATTCTAAGCATGCTCACATTATCCGCTCTGATGTTATGATTTATTAAGACCATGTGTACTGCTACTTTTGATCTGAAGTTTGCCGCTTCTTTCTTCTTCATTTTATTTACCGCTTCTCTTATGTGTTCCTTGATTCTTACGCCTAGTGACCTTCTAGTTTGCCCAATGCAACATCCGTTGCATTCCCCACATGTTAATGGGCTATCCATTTCGTGGTAGGAAAGTATAACCCTGCCATTTGACATCTGTCAGAATTAAATGTCATCCAAAGCGTGTTTTTTAGTTGAAGTTTTGTCATTTAGAAATATGGATCGTTTAACAGTTGAAGAGCGCGTTAAAATTAATGAGCACCAACAGAATATTTATTAATTTCCAACATCATTTGGAGTGTTCATATTGATTCTAAAGTTCTCATTTAGACGTAAACATAATTAACCATTGAATAGCTAAAACTAAGCTTTTAGATTTCTTTTAAGTTGGTAATAATAAATAAGGCAGAATAAAGCAGTACAATGATGTTTGGAGCCAATTCCATCACTATGACTAGAAAATTCTGTCCATAATTGAGAATGAACTTTATTTAACATACAGGGCTATCTATTTCGTGGTGGAAAAGTATAACCCTGCCGTTTGACATCTGTCAGTATTAAATGTCATTCAAAGCGTGTTTTTTTAGTTGAAAGTTTGGCATTTAGAAATATGGATCGTTAAACAGTCGAAGAACCCGTTGAAATTATTAAATTTCATTATAAAAATGGTGATTCTGCTGTATTATCATTTAGGGCTTTACGAGCCGATTACGGTTGATATAATCGACCTACACAGCAAACAATTTCGAACACAGTGAGAAAATTTGAAGAGACTGGATCGGTTATTGATATTGCAAGGCCTGTGCATTATTGCAACATTCATTCTCCTGAAAATATTGCTGTTGTTGCTCAAAGTGTAGAGGAAGACCCGAATTTGTCGATTTCTCGACATGTTCAACATTTTGGTTTGTCTTACGGCTCATTGTGGCAGATTTTGCATTTGGGTTTGCATCCCCATCCGTACAAAATCCACCTCACCTAGGAACTTAAGCCTCAAGACCATACACAACGCAGAATGTATGTGAATTAGGTGACTGAACAACAAGCCATTGATTTTCCTTAGTGATGAGGCGAAGCGCTTCTATAACTGGAACACTCGGAAAAAGCGCCTTTACATCGAACGACACTGTCTTTTCGTCGAGTTCTAAAGGCCCCCCAGAACCTGATTTTTAATATAAACTCTGCTGGATTTTCCACTGATCTGTTGATGAAATTCTTTTCCATGTTGCTGAATTTGTTGGCTAACCACTTTGCAATTTTCTGAGTGGGGGCGTTTTCTGCTTATATTATTTCCCGCATTTCCTGGCCAGGTTTGTGTATCTTCGGAAGACCTATGATCCTTGGTAAAGACGGGTTGGCTGCTTTCAGAGTCCTTTTTTGGTCCATTATTGTCACGCCGTTATCTTTACCCGCTTTCATGAAGTAGCCTGTTAAGCTTTTGAATTCATTATCTCAGCATGGTTTGCGACCCTTTTTGTTTGTTAGTTCAGTGCATCGGCCGTGTTGCTTCGTATGATTTCCTTTTTCTCCACTGTTAGTTCATGCATGCTAGAAAATCGGTTGATACCAGCTTCGATTTTGATGACGATGTCTTCTGTTTTATTGTTGGCATTAACAGAGTATTTGAGTCCCATGCGAAGAAAATTCAATTGACGTTGAGTGAATCCCTGAAAGGATTGATTCACCAATAAATCATCGATGGTGTGTACGTTGTTTTTTATAAACTTCGGGAATCGTTCGCGGCGTAATTGATCAAACTTCTTCGCCAATATTCCGATTTTTCGAGGTAACAGTTTTTGAAAGAAGCATATAAACTCAACGACTTGACAACGAAAATTCCTATTGTGACGTAACTCAAGGGTAAGGTCATGGAATGGTTTCATTCCAGGCCCGAATATATCGTGCTGGACCCTGGAAGTCTTCTGAGTGAATTGAGGAAAATGTTCCATCATAGTCCAAATAAGATTACAATGCGATGAAAATTCAAAGAGCGAATATGGAAAATACCAAAACATCTCATGATTATATACATAAGAAAACAATTCTTGCAAATTATGTGAGCATGGATCATGACAAAGTGCTCGGCTATATTATCAATGGGATTCCGGATACTCAGCTGCGCCACGTTGCTCGAATACAAAGATTCAACTTGATGGAATTGTTGCTGCGAGGGTTCGAGGAGATATCGCTGTGCAACAGAAATTTTACGTCAAGTTTGAATGTGAAACAAGACGACGAAGCGAGCGGCGGTAGCCGTAGGAACGACAAAGCAACGAACAGTGAGAGCGAGACTAAGGAACGGGATGTAAAAAAAATTGTTATAATTGTGGTCAACGCGATTATATCAGTATTAATTGTATGACGAAAAATAAAGGAACAAAATATTTCGCGTGCGGCAAGTACGTGCATATCACACCAAAATATGAGAGCAGAAGAAAAGATGCGACCAAGAGTAGCTGCGCGATAACCCAGGCAAAATTGAGCGAGTGTGATAAGCAAGTTTTGATTAATGGTGCCCCGATCGAAGCTATACTCGATAACGTAAGTGGCTTGCCAATTACGCAAGCAGGCAAGTATGGGAAATCAGGCTCTCCGCAATTTGAGAATAAGTCAATTTCATTTCGGCGGGTTGGAAAGGAGAATAACGCGACGTTGGGAGAACTACAAGTGAAGCTGACGGTTGATGGAAACTCGTACCCGATTTTAACTTGTGTGATTTTCGAAAATTTGCTAAAACTTAAATTGTAAATTGTTCGCAATTTTTTGCATATGATAGATTTGACGATAAAGTACGGTTAAACTACAATCAGCCCTTCGGCCGAAAGTTCCTCCACGTACGACGGAGAGCCACCAATATTTCCAGTCAATGTAGTAGAATGCTGCGATTCAAATATGACAGATTTATCAAATATTCAGGACTTAAAGTACGACAATTACGAGCTGGTAAAAACTCGCAACGTTTTTGTTAAAAATGACACTTATATTGAAAGACGACGAATCTGTTTACCAAAGAGCGACACAAATGGGGTCGCATGAGCGAGAGCTGGTCAAAGCTCAGATTAGTAATTTGATAGACGCTGGGATTGTTCGACAGTCCGTCTCGGATTATGTGAGTCCAATTGTCCTAGTAGCAAAAAAGATGGTTTAAAAAAAGACTATCGACTATCGACTCCTGAATACAAAAATTATCAAAAAAAAGTATCCGCTATCCCTAATTGAAGACCAGCTGGACAGGCTGCAATGTGCGTGAGTGTTCAGCCTACTTGATTTAAAAAACGAGTTTTTCCACGTGCTAGTCGACGAGATGAGTCAGAAGTATATGGCTTTCATAGTGCCTGATGATCATTTCAAATTTACAAAAATTCGTAAAGCCGCAATTTCGGGGACTCATTTGCAAAAGTGTGGTGTTGACGTACATGGATAACTTGATTGTACCGTCAGAAGATTATGAGAGTGGACTAGAGACGGCAAAGCATGTGTTAAAAACCGTGAGTGAGACTCACTTCATCGTGAACTGGAAAAATTTGCATTCCTTCAGACGAAAATTGAATTCTTGGGTCACATGGTTGAAACTGTTGCAATGTTTCTGAAGCCGAAAGATGTTCAACAGATTCAGGGGTTTCTCACGTTAACCGGATATTTCTGAAATTCCGTACATAGATATTCTCTTATAGCTCAACCCCTGTCAAACTTGTTGAAGTTGAACGTACCCAGAATGACACTTTTATGCATCTTAAGATTATTTTAACAAGTCAGCCAGTTTTGAATCTGTACTGCATAGGCGCAGATACAAAACTTCACACCAATGCACGGTTATGGGGTGGTATTGCTTCAGAGGAAAAGTGAAGGTAAGGTGTTGAACCGAGTTTATTATGCTAACGATAAGACGACGCCGGCGGAAGAGAATCACGTGAGGTATGAGCTCGAGGTACTTGCGATAGTAAAAGCACTCAAGAAGTTCCAAATATACTTACTTGCGATTCCGTTCAAGGTGAAAACTGATTGACACAAGTTTGCTCTTACTTTGAATAAGCGAGACTTTTGCGTACATATTGCAAGATGGGCGCTTCAGTTGGAGGAATTTGCGTATAGCATAGAAAATCGTCCAAGCAAAAGCATGGCACATGTTGACGCGCTAAGCCACGACCCGCTGCCGACATGCATGTTAATCGAAAAGATTGATGAAGAATTATTGCTGAGATTGAAAAAAGCTCAGCAGGAAGATCCAGAAATCCAAAGAATATTCAAGCTGGCAGACAAGGATGAGGCTCGAGGTTACATCGTTCTTGGAGGCATGCTGTTCCGAGATGACGACGGGAATTTACGACTTGTAGTTCAAAAAGGGATGCAGACAAAAGTTATCAAAATGGCGCACGAGAGAGGTCAGTTCTCGGTAGGCGAAACGGAAGCTCTTACGAAGAAAGTCCATTGGGCACCAAGTCATCGTGCCAACGTCAAGAAAGTGGTTTGCAATTCTGTTAGCTACATACTGATAGAAAAGAAACGAGGAACACAAAAGGGATATCCAAATCCCATCGACAAAGGTGAAGTCCCTTTGGATACTTTTGACGTCAATCATTTGAGACCTTTGGCAACACCCAGAAAAGTTATCGACATATCTTTCTCGTTATTGACGAATTTTGAAAATTTATATATTTATACACAACCAAATTGACAAAGCCGGCTGAGGTGTTGGATCGGCTTACGAAGCAGTCCGCGAAGTTTGCAAATCTAAGACAAATTGTATCCAATTGTGATGCTGCCTACACATCAAATGATTTCAAGGCCTACTGCACCAACGAAAAGATTCAATATATGCTGATTAAGACTGGAATTCTGGGAGCGAACGGTCAAGTGGAGCGAGTAAATCGTAGGCTCATCCCGCTGCTTACAAAAATGTCAGCGCCAAAGCCGGAAGAGTGGTACGAATTTCTGAGCACGGCCCAGCTATACTTGAACACAAAACCCTAAAAAAGCATCGATACGACGCCATTTCGTTTGCTTTTCGGAACCCATGCGCGTATTCGTGAAGATTCAAATATTCGCGACCTTGTCAAAAACGAATGGATCAATGCCTTTGACGAAAACCACGATAAAATTCGGCTTCAAGCCAAGGAAAGTATTAAGAAAATGCATAAAGAGAACCGACATGTTTTTAAAAAGAAAAGAAAAGACGCAAATGTTTATCGAGAAGGTGATTTGGCAGCTTTTCGTCGGACTCGGCACAGATTGGGTTTAAATTAGCAGCTAAGCATTTGGGAGCATACGAAGTGGCAAGAGCCTCACGGAACCACAGGTATACAGTTCGCAAAATCGACAAACACGAAGGACCTTTGCAAACGTCATTGGCCACTGATCATATGAAGTTGTGGGCATACGACGGAAATAGCAGCGACTCGGAAGACGATTAGGGCGACGGCAACTATAAAGTTTCAACGACAAAGAAGACATCCAAGGATCTGTGTCAATGCGGGAGGATTGAATGTAGGGAACCATACAACCATACAGTACAGCTTAAAGTCAAGATTTATTATTCATCAATGCCAGCTGACTTTTATATACTCAATAATAATTCGCACACTAAATCATTTTAAGTTTGATCTAAGCCTGAGTGTTTTCTTTGGTCGGAGGGATTAGCTGATCCTATACATATATATATATATATATATATATATATATATATATATATATATATATATATATATATATATATATATATATATATATATATATGTATACATATTTATATATTTTTTAAGTAAATATATATAATAATAATCCATCGCATGACTTTCCAAATCCGAGCCTTTGCTTTGAGATTTATTGTTAAGATATCTCATTTCATGACTGTAATGGAATTTGAGGTGATATAGTCAATATTACGCTCAACCATATGGTTATAACCTAATTGATTGATTGATTCTTATGTATCAGGTATTTTTGTAGGGTAAATCCGGGAGAGATGGCGCATGTTTTTTTAAATGTCTTTAGAAAGTCCTTCGTTGCACAAAAAAATAAATCAAATATATTATTTAATGAGAAATCTTGTTTCTAATATATATTTTGAAAATGAAAACCACACCTTTTTCACACTACTAGATTTACCTCTTAGGTATTATATCTTATTTCTATTTACTTTTATCTCTTATTTCTAACTTACTAGATCTTTATCTTACTTCCATTTTTGCGCCCACAGTCAATACATAATGTATCGAAAATTGTGCAGTCTTCATGAACCCATAATTCACAGGTTGAACAACGCAACCAATCGCAAAGTTTCTTTGTTTCCTGGTACCGTTCACCACATTCTTTGCATACATTGAGGCTTTTATTGGTGTCCTCTTTGTTGTTTCGACACCCAGGGTTTGTTGATGCGGACGTGTTTTCTTCGCTATCCTCCAAAATTATGCACTCGGGTTCGGACTCGGAACTTAAACGAAGGTTCTTCTTTCTTCTCTTTGGTTTCGGATTTGGACCGAATTTTTTACCTTGCTTGTCTTTTTTCTTTTGTCCTTTTTCTTTTTATGCATTTATTCTTTCTTTAAGCTGGTTTCTGTTTTCGATCGAGGTCAAAGCAACTGCCCCTTTGCCGAGCCTTTTGGGCTTTGCCTCTGTCAGCTTTGGTATGGGTAAAATCCCGTTGAGTAACTGTGTCGCAGTTTCATTGCAGCCAGGTCCAATGCTGTCCTTACTACAACCAGGTTGTGGTTCAGCCATAATAATATTAGTTTCTGTGTGATTTGATGTTTGGTTTTCATGTGTTGCTACTTCGATGTTGTCCGAAATACAGAAAACATAGTCTGGCAAAGCATCTTTGTTGAGAGGATATATACCAGCATATCGAAAGCCACTCGTTCCATTACCAACAGAAGCCGATTTCTCCCAAGCCTCGCATATTAATGGCCCAGCTTGGTAACGAGTCAGTCTACGGCCAATATGCTGCTCCACCCATCTATTGCTTGCAGTGTTGAAGTGGGACTTGAAAGAAGCAAAAAAACTTACATCTAGAGGCTGCAATGCATGAGTCGTATGAGGAGGTAAGCAAATCAATGTTACTTCATTGTACTCAGCCAGATCCAGAAGAGCGATTGAGGAACAATGTGACACATGGCCGTCAAGAATTAAAATATTTCGTCCTGGGGCTCTACGAGGTAGAAAATTTTCTGTGAACCACTTTATGAAGATGTCGGCATTGATGTACGCCGATTTCTGGTTCATGTATACCCTAGATCCAGCCGGCAGACCATCTTGAAATTTGGGCTTTAAGTTTTTCCCTTTGAAAATTAATACAAGAGGAAGAAATCTGCCTTCAGCAGAACAGCAGCCCACCAAACTTACTGTCTCTCCTTTTTCTCCTGTTGTTATTTTATTGACAACTTTCGCCCCTTTTCTTGCTACCACTTTGCTCACTTTGTTGATTAACTGAACTCCAGTTTCATCAACATTAAAAATATTTTGGGGTTTATTTAGCAAATTGTGAGTTTTCATTTCTTTTTCTAGAAGGTCGTAAAATTGTTTAGCAGCTTCTCTGTTCAGCCCTTTACCTCTTGCTATCGAAAGACCTTCTGCTTTTCTTACACTCAGATCTGGGTGTCTTTTTAAAAACAACCACAGCCAGTCATAACCAGCAAGCTTTTTTTCACTATTGAACTTGTGATTTATGTTCGATGCTTCTGCGAATTCATACGCAGCATTGCCCAATGTTTTTATGTGGTGAACCAGCCTTTCTTCATTCTCTAAACCAAGGAAGCCTGAAAATAGTAAACAACTAATAGAGCTTTGTACACCATATTCTTATGTGTGGCATGAGACTGTGTATGCGCATGTGTATGTGTTTAGTCATAATATTGATTGTGTATTTAAAAAGTTGATGTTTTAAAAAGTTGAAATGACACTGGTTACAAAATATTAACTTATAAATGAATCACCTACACGAAGGGCCATGACCAGCAGCATCTATTTTCTCACTATCCATCCTTCTTTTCATCGTCCTTGCTGGAACACCGTAATAACGTTCAGCCTCCCGAAAAGATATATCACCTGCTTGAATACGCAAGATAGCTTCTTTCAATCTTTCAGGGTCCCACTGACCACGAGGTTTTGCTCCCGGCTTACGTTTATAAAACGTTGGCATTTTTACCTTAAACGCAAAAATAACTTTTTAGTTTTTGGGCTATCTAATCATTCGATTTTGAGAAAAAAATTTCATTCGCCAACCAATAGCAAGTCAAACAGAATCGGAGACTTGAACCGACTGCATGAATATAAATTTATAAAACAAGCCTAATATCACACGGTCGTTTTATACCGCTTATTATGCATATAATACCTTAGTGCGGCGTGTATCCCTTATTGATAAAGTGCGGCATATGTACCTGATTTCATATTGGCAGCTCTCCCGATCTTTTGGGGAGAGATGCTGCGCCTCACAGTTCGTCACTCATAAATACCAAGATGGCAAAAGCAGACTAGAAACATTCTCATTTTAATGTGCTGTTCCAAGAAACCACATGAAACTCAAATAATCACGAATTTCAGGCGCCGGTGGTGGTTTAAGGTTGTTTGAAATATATTTTAGGAGATAATTATTTCACTCACCTTATTAATTTCCGAATAAAAAGCTTGAAATTGTATCCACTCGAACCAAAGCACTCCACTTCACATGTACACAATGAAACTGAACTGTGTTATGCGTTCGCGTGCATTATGTTGTCAGTTGATGAAAATAGAGAGGATGTGCAGTCTATACCGTACGCGGCAACTCTCCCGGATTTACCCTATTTAATTATTTTAATGTAATCTAACAGCCAAAGCAAAACGTGATTTTTTATGTATTTTCCATTGCCTTTTGAACTTTTCGGACGGTATATTAATGATTTTGGCATGAACGTTTGTCTTGATCTCGTTAATGGCCCGAGGTTGACAGCGTACAATGTTGACACCAGATGTATAGGGAATTTTTGTTGTAGCAACTGAATTATTTGATTTTCAGCCGAGCGTGGCACACCGGTTTCTTGAAATCAGTAACCGTCAAGACCTTTTTCACGCATTCGCAAACCAACCTTCACCGATATCAATTTCCATCAACTTTTTTTTTATTTTTTTTAGCAAAAAATGGGCAATAATAGTTTTTGCTCGAAAAGTCCCTTTTTGTTCACTAAATGGCGTTCCATGAATCTTTTGTTCATTTTTCATTCCACGAATGTGGCAATTTTGCTTATTAACGCCGCCAAAAAGTGTGAAATGTGCCTCGCTGGTTGTCAAAATTTGTTTGCTATGTTAGAATTCGTACTCCAGATGACGTGGATAGTAATTTACCAAAATTCTTTGTATTAATTGCACTTAATATGGAAACAAGTGTAAATTATTTTCGAAATGCAGCGATAATACGCCACTTTTGGGTTCTGGACAACTTTCTCTTTGCCCGCTTCAACCAGTTCATTCAAAGGTCTTGGTCGTCGATGAACGGCTCGATGAGAATCTCCAACTGTCTCGTGTACAACAAAATTCAACATCAAACGACAGATAGTGATCAGCTCTAATGCTTTTACATCTGTATGTAAGCTTCAAAATGGCGGCGTAGAAAATATGTGGCTTTTCAGACTTTTAAGGCTCTTAAGCGGTCATGATTTTCAACAGATTTTGATGAGAATTGAAATAATAAAGTATTGAAACAGTTTAATCATTCTGCTTAAAATCATTTACAAAATATTTGTAGCTGCCATTTTCAATAAGAATCTAATATTTTTGTCCTTTCAGAGTAAAACTCCGATTTAAATGAGCTTTGGCATAGTGGTTGATGAGGCGCTAAAACCGATACTTTTTACAGTAGTCGAAACTGAAACGTATTAGTTCCAAATCATGGCACTAAATATATGAAAGTAAGCAAGATTCGTTATTTTAGCAGCTAATATATTTTCATGGAAACGTTTGACGTTACTTTCAATGTTTATACAACAGGAACTTTTTTAAAACATTCTTTGATTTTCGACTTTAAAAGTGGCGGCCAACCAAATTATTATTTGCTTTTTGAAAGCAAGATGTGTACCTTTCCGAAAAATGAGGAATTTTAGCTAGTTTACATTCAATCAAATTCATTTCATCCTTTCAAAAGCATTTTAAGGTTATTTTTCATATTTGATTAAAATTACATTGAAGAATATTTAGAGCCATTCAAAACATATTGAATAAAGAATGAGTTCGTTCTCAATTATTGACAGACTTTTCTAGTCATAGTGATGGAAATGGCTCTGAACATCATTATACTGCTTAATTCTGTCTTATTTGTTATTATTAACTGAAAAGAAATTTAAAAGCTTAGTTTTAGCGATTCAATGGTTAATTATGATTAAGTCTTGATGAGAACTTTAGAATCAATATAACCACCCAAATAATTTATGAAATTAATAAATATTCTGTTGGTGCTCATGGAGATCAATTTATTATGTTGCTCCACTAACACTCATTTGATTTTTCAAAGCATTTAGAAATTTCTTAGTTGCTAAAATTTTCCTTAAAAACTCGATAAACTACATACATCTTAGCTAAACTTTAAATGGTTCATTTCACCCTTTTCACATCAATTTAATGTAAATCCATACGATAATTTTTGCTCTACAGTGAAGCTTTCATTGCGTCGTGCGGATATGGATCTCGTTTTCGGATGGCTCCGATAGCTTTTTTAAATTACTTATGGAATTCTTTGTAGCTACATGAATGATTTGCATATTTTTTTCGTAAAGATTTACATTGAATTGATGTGAATAGGGTGAAATGATCCATTTAAAGTTTAGTTTGTCGATCAAGTCAAACCAGCGTTTCCTCGGTTTCCCCACTGGTCTCCATCCTTCAATTCTCCCAACGAATACCTTTTTGAGAATTCATTGCTCATCCATACGGTTCATGTGACCACCCTGTTGCAGCTTCCGGAGTCTTACAATCGTGAAGACCTCAGGCTCGTCAAAAATTTCATATAGCTCATAGTTGCAGTCAAATTCGCCATTGGGCTCCATCTAGCTTCGCTCTGATTATTCGCTTAGGACCGATCTCTTAAAGCCTTTCAATATTTTTGCAGATGCTTGAGATAGGGTTAATGCTTCACACCCATAGCATAGTACAGGTCTTATCGCAGATTTATATCCTTGGAGCTTTGTTTTCCTGTGTATGCAGCTGGTCTTCAAGATCGTCAAAACTGAATAGAATATTTTATTTGCAAGTAGTATTTTTCGGCGTATTTCGCCTTTTTCATTGCTGGCTCTAATTCTTTTGGCACCTAAGTACACAAATTCGTTCAAATTTTAGACGCTGTATTTGTATGGTGTGATATTTTGTGTATTTGAGGTATTTTTCTTTGACTGCGTTATAAGCTTTGTTTTTTTTTCATTGATTAACAGCTCTACTAATTTTGCTGCGCTGTCGAGCTTCCAGAAGAGTTCTTTGTTAGTTGTTAATGACCGTGACAAAATGTTATGTCATCTGCATAGGCTACTACTTGGCTCGACTTGTATAGTGGTGTACCTCTTGTATTGACAGGTGGTTTTTTTATAACGTGTTCCAGAGCCAAATTGAATAGTAATGGAGCCAGGCCAACTTCCTGCTTTAGTCCAATATTTTTGTTAAAGGCGTTGGTGAGTTAGTTAGTAATGTGTAATTGAGAGATCGTCAACGTTATTGTCGTTTTGGTAAGACGGACTAATTAGGCCGGGATAACAAAGCAAAGCATTATTTGGTACAACACAATGTGATTAATGCTGCCACATGCTTGCCTAAAGTCAACAAAAATCTGGTATACGTTTATGTTGAACTGCTAGCATTTCTCAAGTACCTGCTTCACTATAAAAATTTTGCTTGTCGTGAACCTAATGGCTCAAAAGCGACCTTGGCACTCCTCAATAATACTATTTGCATATTTTGCTCACCATACACAGTGATGATATGTCCCTACAGTTTTCGCACTGAACTTGTAATTTTTTTCCCAGTATAATTGATTGCCTCCACTCATTTGGCATATTTACTTGTTGCCAAATGTGCTAGATGACTTTGTGGATGGCTTCCAGAATACCACTGTCATCATATTTCATTCTTTTTCTTAGCACTACAGCCCCTTCCGGGCCATCGCTTCCTGCAAATAGTGCCTCCATTTGCATCGATCCATATTTAATTAGGTCAACTGAAATCTCATAGATGCCTGACGTTTTCTTATTCTTTTGGGCTTGATAGTGGAACACACTTCATCCAGAGTTGATGAGGCCAATGGAAGCTCTCCTGGAACATCTATAGGTTCCGATGCTCTGGGGATATCTGGAGGAGTAACGAGGTTCTCGAAATATGATACCCATCTTCCCTCAATCCTGTTTTTATCACCGGTGACATTGCCAATGTTCTTATGGCACGGAGTGGTTTTGGGCTGACAACCTCATTTCAAACTTTTCACTACTTTATGTGCTTGTCTTGTGTTATTGCCCGCTAGACTTATATCAATATTTCTCAATTGGTCATCATAGTATTTTCTTTTCTTAATTCTAATGATCTTATTCGCATCTCTCCTAAGATTTACATATTGTCTCCACTTTGTCCTAGTTTTCCAGCCCAAATAAAGTATGTACGCTTGATGCTTTTTATCCAATCATTCCTTTGGCACCGGGCTTGATGTCGACTATGACTAGATTTCTGCTGCACGCAAAGTCAATCAAGCACTAGTCGTTGTCATTCCTTTCATCATACAAACTTTATCCTTCAGTCGTTCCTCGATGAGATACTGTTCCTTGCTATAGACTGTTCAAGATATTGAAAAAAAGTGTTGTCTGTAGATTTAGATTATAAATAAAGAGTCATTTTTCGTCCAATATATTGCTGGAACAGTTTGCGAGGGATATGAAAGCCAACCGCTGCATCATGATTTCTTGATGAAGTGGATATTGCTGCCATCTGGGTTCACAAACGTGGGTTTCAGGCGGAGAAATGTGTGCGGAGGGGTTGCTTTCATGATAGTTTGATGCCCAAGGTGCACTTTATTTAGTGTTTATCCAACGGCGCTGTTTTGAATTCAGACGACAATGAGCTCGTTGGGGGAAACTTCAACGCGAAAGCAATCGAATGGGGCATACCTTAAACAGATTTGCGGGGAACGAATTCTAGAAATGGTAGATAGGATGGCATTTGTCGCACTAAACACTGTAAATATGTTGACTTTCCGCAGCACTGGCTGCGAAGAAATCATACGGGTCATGACATTCGCCTCAGAGTTCTTATCACAAAGGATACAAAGTTGGAGAGTACTATAATACTATTCACTCAGTGATCATCAGTGAATTTTACTTGAGATCCATGATGTTGTCTCCCAACGTTTCTGGTCTCAACCTTCTACAATTGGGAAGAACAACGGGAGAATGAATATCGAGAGGTTCATCGAGGTGCTTCGCTAGATCAGGAGTTTTAAAACTCTTTCAAAAAGTGCCAGAAAATAAAGTTCGTACGGACGCCCAGCAAGGAAAAAAATCTGACACGAGACAGGAGAAAAAAACGACGAAGAAGACCCCACTAGCAGGCACTCCTCGTAAAACCCTAGCATGGTTGATCCTTCACAGAAATCGTTGTAGCATATCAAGGGAAACTTAAGGCCCAAAGACACCAACACTGCTTTCAAACCACATACTGGTCGAATTCAGAGCAGAGGTTGACAATTAAGATGCATTCGGCAGAAGTGCAACTGTAGCCTTGCTTGAGCCTGAAGTTTGAAATAAGAGATGGATCTGGCGAAGGTGAAACAGGTTATCAAAAGGGAGACCCCTAGCATGGGCAGGATCTAAGTGAGTCTGACACCAGAAAACCAAAGGAAATTACGCATGACCATCGTTGACTTGACCAAAAAGAAAGCCGGACAATTTTTGAATAAGGGAAATGTAAGAAAAGGATGGGTCATCTGCAGAATACAGCAAAGGGCAGTGCCTCTTTAATGCTTAAAATTCCTAAGTCACACCGCACAAGTATGCAACGAACCCAATAAGAGTTTCTCATGCTACAAATGCGATGAAATAGGACACAAAAGAAAAACGAATCAGAAGGACACATACGCTGCACCCTTTGCAAAGATGCTGATCCATAACTAGATCTTGGACAAGTCTTGGAACCAGGAAAATGTGAGGCTTTCCAGAAAGCCCTAGCCAAAGCGAAATCAGAGCTTTGATGACCTTTATTCTACAGTAAACTTACACCAAAGTTGAACTGCCTGAAACCTGCTTAAGCAATTAACGCAAGATATGAAAGCCGGCTTTTTGGTGCTTAGCTAGCTACAATACGACAAAAGTTCTACATCCATGATATCCTGATAAAACTGATACAATTGTCTTCTGGGTTTGGAACAGTGATTTTTTGGTGAGGGGCCGTGGACGGCAAGATATTTTTGCGTGAGTTTGGTGCTACTTTGTTACTGGCGCTGTATGAACGAATATCATCTTTCCAAACCAAGTTTGATGCTTTCGAGGGCACTCTCTCGAACACAAATGAAAACGAACTCAATGAGGAAGACCTCAACGCTAAAAGAATCAGATTTGGCATGCCTTTAATACGATACCAGTAGTACTATCGTACTAAATACCGAAGATGTATCAAATTTCCACCACATGAGGTGCAAAAGGAATCATACCTTTGCTTCGGAGTTCTTAGTATGAAGGATACACAATTGGAAAGTCTTAGAGGACTACTCAACCAGTGATCATCAGTTAAATCCTTGATGTTGTCACCCGATGGCCATGCTCTCGACCTTCTAAAATTGGATGGAATATTAGAAGGTTCGTCGAGGTGCTCATAGTAGGTGCGCTACAGAGGGGTTATTTGCAGGAGATGGAAGAACTGACAGCTAAAGACGTGGTAAACTCAACTATGAGCATCATCACGAGTAGTTGCATTGCTTCTATGTCTCGTGAAAAGCCCTAGCACGGCCAACCCCCAGTGTACTGGTGGCCGACTGAAATGGCTGAAAAGCTAAGTGACTGTCATAAGCTGTCAGCATGAGGCTGAACGGGTAGGGAACCAAAACAAGGGATGTAGCCGGGTATCAGCATATAGGTCGGCCAGAAAATGTCTTTGCAAACTAATCAACAACAGCAAGGCTTGCTACTCGCAAGATCTAGTGGACAATGTGAACAAGGATCCGTGGAGCCTTGGCTACAAGCTAGTTATTTGGAAACTTGGTGCATACATGAAATGGAAAGATTGTCAAAACAGTGTGGGGCTTTTCTTTGCTCATCCCGTTCATTTTGATACTGCCCATGGTAGAATAGCATTCAAGTATCCACCCATTACAAAGCTGGAACCAAAAGAGGTAGCTCTTTGAAAAAGAAAGCCTCCATGCCTAGATGATATTCCAGATGAGGTCTTGTAACTTGTCTTTAACCATCGTCTTGACTTGTTGCTCAGCATATTTCACGCTTGCCTCGGTGATGGATTTTTGTTGGTTGCATTGTAATAGTTTATTCCCGTCATGATGGCTAGGCACTGCTAGAAAAGTGCTAGAAAAACATCATGGAAAGACTCATTGACATGATTCGTGCTGCTGGGAACATTTTTCCCTCAGTACGGATTTAGAGTAGATCGCCGCATCATATGTGCGATTGTTGGGGGTATTAAGCGCAGTCCAAAAGGCAGAGGTACATACCCACACTAAATGATGAATCGTTCTGGTGGTGATACTCACACGTTAGGAACGCCTGCAACTCCACTCAATGAGTGGATAGTCTGGACACTCTTGGAAACCCTTTTCAAATTGTAGAATACAGGTATATGATGCGGCTCCTGAAAGACCACCCGAGTGACCAATACCTGCTTTATGACACGACACAAGGACAGAAGTTACATTTGGTGTTGTCGAGGGGCTTTTTTAAAGAACTGAAGAGGCAGTTCTTAAAAAAAGAAAGCCTCCATGCCTAGATGCTATTCCAGATGAGGTCTTGTAACTTGTCTGTAACCATTGTCTTGACTCGTTGCTCAGCATATTTCACGCTTGCCTCGGTGACGGATTTTTGTCGGTTGCATTGTAATAGTTTATTCCCGTCATGATGGCTAGGCACTGCTAGAAAAGTGCTAGAAAAACATCATGGAAAGACTCATTGACATGATTCGTGCTGCTGGGAACATTTTTCCCTCAGTACGGATTTAGAGTAGATCGCCGCATCATATGTGCGATTGTTGGGGTATCAAGCGCAGTCCAAAAGGCAGAGGCACATACCCACACTAAGTGATGAATCGTTCTGGTGGTGATACTCACACGTTAGGAACGCCTGCAACTCCACTCAATGAGTGGATAGTCTGGACACTCTTGGAAACCCTTTTCAAATTGTAGAATACAGGTATATAGTGCGGCTCCTGAAAGACCACCCGAGTGACCAATACCTGCTTTATGACACGACACAAGGACAGAAGTTACATTTGATATTGTCGAGGGGCTTTGCGACAGGTTACTGAGACTGGAGATGCCAGATGAGTGGCGCATGATTGGCTATGTGGATGATTTTGTGGTTATTATCACTGAACCCACTATTGAACAAGTGCAACCTAGGCTATGTATGCTAATTTGCCGAATAAGAAACTGGATGATAACTCGTGGGTTCAGTCTAGCACTGGAGAAACTCAAAGTGGTCAGAATAAGGACGATTAGTATTGGAGACATACTCATCGAACAGAAGCCAGCAGTAGAGTTCCTCGGGCTGCTAATCGACTTGAAGATGAGTTCCTGTGAGCACCGGCAAAAAGGCTGCTTCATTCGTTTTGACTCTGATGTAGTGAAATGGGAAGTTAAAGATGTCCGTAAAGGACTGCAGTGATGGTTTGCTGCCTCAGCGAGAGAGAATGGTGGCGCGGAGATTGGCCTCGTCTGAGCACGCATGAGTGCACTAGCAGGCTAGCATTATGGTGTCGTGGGGGGTGTTCTTTTCCCCAGCAAAAGGACCCGGTCATCTTCGCAAGATCAAACGGAAAGATCGAGTTTTACATATAATAATTCAACTTTATCATTTTATTAATGTACATTTCCTTTTCCACAAGGTACTATTTCAACTGGAAGTTATCAAGGTTTCAAAAAGAGTTTTGTTTCATAAGAAAAATTTAAATATAAATTGAAAATATTCCGGTTCTGCGTGATCACGAGGAAAAAAATTATTGTTGAAACGCTTGAACACGAAATCTGTGCTGTTTCCATTGATTTCGTAGATAGGCATTCGATCAAAGGCCTTAGATCACGACATTATCATGAGAAAAGTGAGTGAAAGAAATTTACGAGTCAAACAAATTAATGTCTGAGATATAAACTTCCTCACACAAAAGAATTTATGAAAAAAAAAAAACGATGTAATTAAATAAATTTAGAATGATGTGCCATTTGTTTCGTTTTAAATATAAACAAATAAATATAAATATATATAAATATAAAAGAATAAACGGGTACTCACCCATCCTCTTCGACGAGCACTCGCACGAAGTCAAACTTTCTAACATCATTAACATCATTGAACAATTTATATATTCGTCCGCATAACCCATCAGCCGTTCTTTTATCTTTTGAACGAATCTTTCGCGGGACCAATCGCCAAAAAATCCCGTTATTATTGCATAATAAACCATAATGAAAGCAATATGTTCTCCAATAAAAATCAATTGTCTCGCGATGAGATTCCCCGCTTTTTAAACAATGCTGTCATTAGGTTCCCACAATAGCTTTTTTTCCCAATTCCACTGTATACTAATAAAGCAAACCATGACGACAACCGCACTGATCTATGCTTTTTCCTTAACCCTTTGAGTCTTGGATCCCTTAAAGTTTGAATATTGTCAATGTTTAAATAATCCAATTTTCCAATTTCTTCATCCAATTGGTTTTTTCATGCGAAGCAACTGTCATCAAATTTTCTTGGAACATCTGCTTCGATACAAAATGAGTCTTACAAATTCCACCTAGAAGATGCAAAGATATCACGACCCCCCTATTGCCTGAATGAACATAAGATTTGTTTGGTTCAATCATAAATACCGGGGAGAACGAATCAACATTTTTATCACGCTACATTCACGCGAACCCCACACAATCGTCATAACTTTACATTAAATGCCAGCGACAACAATCAAATTAAATTGAGCTTTTGCATTAGCGATCCAAAGAGGCATATTTTATTGCCGACAAAATCTTTTATAATTTTTCTTCACTGCCGGAATTCAGCGACTCTAAGCCAAGTCAATGCACACTATCATTATAACTGAAGGAATTTAACCGATAAATTATTTACGACTTTTGCCATTTATTTTAAATCACACCTAGTCCCAGAGGAAAGGACCCACAATTGCTCATTCGTTTACTGTTACGGAGCAACTTTCAAACTGTGCTAATCAGATACACATCTGACATCCTTAACTCTGACTGGGAACATCTTGAACAGTCCTTAATATTTATCGACGACTAACAACACATGGGCACTCTGATCAAATATCACTGAAGTGAACTCGTTGGTGATTCTCAAGTTTAACTGCACCGTAAGAGCCCCAATGCGGAGGCTGTCGAGAAATTATATCTGGCAGAATCGAGTTCATGTGACCGTACCCGCGGGATCACACCTTCTCACTCCCAAAATCACTTTCTACCCAATGCAATGCATGCACAACACAACCCAATTGGATTTCCCTCCTTGAACCGAAATGAATTTACTCGTGACTTTTCCGCGAAAACTATTCCTCCACTACCCGTTAGTAAACCATGTACAATCAGAAAATTGCTTCCAGGGCACGAGCGGAGATGTAACTTTTCACTGGGATTTCGGTGGTCGAAGGTGCTCCTGGAGGTAAGGGAGCTGGCTTGGTACAACACTTTCCTATTGCTCGATACAGCATTCACGAGGGCATTCTTTTGACTCCCAAATGATTACAAAAATCCAACTTTTAAATAAACTCCGCTTTCCGGCATGCTTCTCGCGGCATGCCTATCTATGTGGGGAATGCGTGACAGACTCCCCGGATCAACCCAAGCAGATCTGCTTACTTGTTGCGAATAGCCACCATACGGTACATGTTGCAACGGTGGTTCGTGATGAGCCCACTCATCCATCCAATGGAGATTTCATTGCCGTTATGCAATTCAAGGATAAGCTGCGTTATAAATGGGTAGCCGTGTCGGAATTTCAATTCTGAATTGAAACAATTATTTTTTAAATTTACAATTAAAATTGGATCAGCATTGTGATGGTTTTCGAGTAGTTTGCTTAGGTAACTGCTCGATTACTACACTGAGTTGACTTATGGCCAACGTAAGGGGACTCAACCCATAAAGAAGTGCCGTAGGGTCAGTGCTACTGTATGGAACAGAAATATAGGGCAACTTTCTCAGTAAGAAAATGCTTGGCACAGGTATAGAGAAGAGGAGCACTGAAGATTGCATCTTCGTATCTGACAGTCTCTGGTTTGGGGTTGAGAGTTATAACAGGCGTGATACACATCATTCTCCTTGCTAGAAAGCTTCACGCTATTTATGAAAGAGACAATCACTCAGAAGGAAAGACAGCGCTCACTCAAGAATTGGCGGGAGTCTTGGTTGAATTGCAGGAAGAAAGGGTGAGCTGTGTGGTTCATCCCAGATCTATGACCATGGCTTAGTCCAAGGCATGGTGAGACTGACTTCTATCCGACCCACCTTTCGAGAAGGCATGGGTGCTTTAAGCTTCATCTGTCATGATCCCCTGAACGTAGGTTTTACCCAGGAGAGGAAAAAGATGTCTGCCACACATTTTTGACTATCGAAAAAAGGAACAAGCTGCGACCAAGCTTCTACAAGAAGACAGGAGAGCTAACCTCAGATGGTATTGTCACGGTGATGCTGGGATCGGTTGACAAATATAACCAGGTAGCACATGATGTTGGGGCAGTTCTTAAAACTGTAAAGCACTCACAGCAGCTGGGGACGTAAGGGCCAGGGGATCGCTTGTCTGACAATTCCTCCCACCACTAATGGAGGAATCCTCCAGCTTAAAGGTGTCTCACGGTATAGCTGAACAAGACTTGGTCTAAAGCAATGTATCACATGATTTCGGGCTAGGTTCTCAGGTCGACAGGTGAGGTGTTTAGTAGGTAGTCTAATTTCTTGCAAGCATGGGAGTCCCAAACTCAGTACGCAAATAGCATTCAAAACAAGTCGCAGACTGTAGTTTGGCCAAGCCGTTGATTGTGATGATACTGCTTTGAATAATAACCATCAAACCTTTGCCTTGAATATACATTTATTTTTGAAAATGTTAATTCGACCTACTTGTTACCAAATTTCATACGGTGTGCTGGTTAGAATACTAGCCCCGGTGATGGTAACCTAAGTTTTTTCGAGTATTTATTCAGGCAAACTTTGACTAGTGGACATGACTGCTGCTATAAATCGGCTTAAGATCACCAATATGTTGACTTCACTTTTCCCAGAAGCTTGACTCAGTAGATCCTTGGTTTTACTCCTTCAATGGAAATTGCAGGGAATTTTTTAATCCGGCATAAGTGGTATAGGCAAGCGATTATTCGATATGCAAATATCTTCAAAGTTTATCCATTACTGGATAACACAATTGTCTACGTTTTATAAATTGAGTATAAGACACCTCTGATCGGAGAATATTTCTATTTCCCTAATTTGTCCACATTTCTCGGCTTTTTCCATAATAACGTTGATATTGCTTCTATGAACTTCAAAATAATTTGATGTGAAAGAATTGAAACAAAAATATTACATTTCAGATACATCTATTGTTGTAACGTTTCAAGAATTATACCCAATAATAAATCAAATTGACGCATAGCTGGAATACTTTCATAAACTGAAATGCGATCGGATGCACAGAAGTATTTCACCCTGTTCCCATAAAAATGAAGTGAGCAAACAGCTACTACAACAATGCATTATTGATGCAATATCTGTCACGTCGAATACGAATTCATAACACCCTTGCAAGGACAATGCGACAAGTCAATAGCTCAGCATTGAATATGTCTTAGCATCCTTTGCTCTTCGCATTACTCCAAGAGTCAATGTTCTGAGAGGTGCATATTTCATTTTATGCATAGTCGCACCACTATTGTCCGCAGCAACTACAGCCACTCCTTTGGCTCTTCGAGAGTTCCGTTGTATTTCAAGATGTTGATTGTGATTTCTAGTCACCAGCTTCGCGACGGATATCCGAGCTGAACACGTTCATATCCCTTTCAAAAAGCGCCACTTTACTTTTTAGTCATTTTTTCCCTATTTTTCTTATACCACTATTATGCCAGATATTCCTTACATGTTTCTGTGAACATGACAGTTTGAACACAGCTTTAGCACCAGTAGGACAAAGTGTAGATTTGCGGGAAGTGAAGGGACGAAAGAATCCTTCTTATTCTTTGCCAAGTCAGAGCGTTCTGGTCTCGCTGAAATGGCTGAATGGTATGCATGCTAGTGTATACGAGTATGGTTATTATATTCAGTCGGTTACGGTTTACATTGCAGGATTTTACAACATAAGTTTTGTCATGAGAGACGAAATTGAAGGAAACAGAAGTGCATTTTTCGAGCAATGACTACCGCCTGCCACAATGACATGCATACAATTGGCGGATGTGGATGGAGGCGAGCGTAAGGAAGAAAATGCACGAGAAGTCAGGAAGCATTTTCAGTGAAATGGGCAATTCAACGTAGTCGACTGGAATTTTTATTGTAATTGAATAAAATTACATTTACTGGAAGGACAAGCAAGAGTGGTTTTTGCAGACTGCCAGATGCAAAGTACAATGGTGACTTGTAATACACTTTATTTTGCTGTTAACAAGTAAAGTGCATTAGTCAGAGATGTAAAGTTACATTTTGCTAAATTAGGCACTCTTTTATAGAGAACTTTTTGTACGTGAAATCTCTTTGATTTAAGGTGACATCAATATACCTTTTGGTTCTCATGAGGCATCAGCTCAAGGAACGTGTATAGATTGATGCGAACACTTATTAGGCGTAGAATAACTGAAGAATATTTTTCCGTTTACGTCACTCAATAAATTTTTCTCTGGAAGAATTGATATAAAAGCTGGATTTCTTAAAAATCCTTTTTTTTTTTTTTAATTACCTCCATTCCCTACCACTCTCTCCATCACTCTTTCTTCGTCGCACAACGCTCGTGCGATCTGCATTCACATTACGTCGCTTGGTCCTCTGTGCCACCCAGACAATGTTTAAGACATCGGTATAAGGGGGCACACAATATAATGTGAACTAGTCCTTTTCGTGAACATCTAGTCCAAAAAAAATCATGATCAGCTCTCAGAGATAAAAAAAAATTCAATATCATACGACGCATTCAAAAAAAACTCTGAGTAACTGTCACTTCAGTATCTCGCCGATAGGGTCAAAAAGAACGCCCTAAGATACTGGGCTCATAAAAGCAGAATTACAGGTCCACGCTTCAATCAGTACTCATTAAATGCTCCCTTAGTCTTTTCTTAAATACCAAAAGTGAGTTTGCTTCCTTAACAATTTCTGGTAGATTGTTATATATACGCAAAGCATCATTCGTTGCATCGTTCTTTAGTCGATCCGTTCTGGCAAAAGGTATTACGAATTGATTTGCATTCCTCGCAGTATATGGGTTGATCTGTGATACCTTAATTAATGGCGCTCGTTCCGATCCATTAGTTTTTAAATTTCTGTAGATAAACTTCGCTTTCTCCATAATAATAATTTGACTAAAGGTTAATGATTTTGCCAATTGGTAAACCAAACTAGTTTGAGTAAGCATTGGCAGCTTCAGAATGTTTTTATACGCTTTGGTCAGCAGCCTGGATATACTGTTTAAATGTTGCTTCGCTGATTGACTCCAAATAAGTACTCCATAATGCAATTTCGCCAGGACAAACGCATTTAGAACAAGTTTCTTGATGTGCATTGGAAAATCCTCATATCTTCTTAACAATCCTATTATTCTTAAGCTATTTATGTGTGGTAACCAGGTCATACGATGGTCTATGATGAGACCAAGATATTTTATTTCTAGCACTCTTTGCAATTTTTCGCCGTTAATATTTAGTTCGACATCTATGTCTCCTTTGTTCTTTTGCTTAAAAACAATATATTTTGTCTTTGATGTGTTCAATACTAGTTTGTTTCCAATTAACCACTGATGGAATTTTCCTAGATCGTCGTTGATAGTGTTCTCAATGGCAGTTTTGTCTCATACTGAATAAAGTAGAAATGTGTCATCAGCATATAATGTGTGATATCCCGTCAGCCCACATGTATTTAGATTATTTGTATATAGCAGGAACAAAGTTGGGCCCAGTATTGAACCTTGCGGAACTCCTGTTTCCGTAGGTGCATGGTCGCTCAGTACATTGTTTATTAAAGTTCTCTGCGATCTTCCCTCCAAGTAACTCTTAAACAACTTCTTAGGACTACCCTGAATACCATACGATTCAAGTTTACGAAGCAAGAGATCATGATCAACTGTATCAAATGCTTTTTTCAAATCCACAAAAATTGCGATGACATAATCACCTCTGTCAAGTCCTAGATTGATGAAACGTGTGACAGAATGTAGGGCATCCAAAGTACTCTTGTTTTTTGAAAACCAAACTGATGTTGGCTTATGATAGAGTTTTCAACTAAGAATGATGTTAATCGATTGTTTAGTATTTTTTCAAATATCTTACTAAATCCCGTCAGCAGCGCAATCGGGCGATAGTTATTCGGGTCAAGATGATCACCACCCTTAAATATAGGAACTATTTTTGCAAGTTTTTCTTCTTCCGGAAAAGTCCCATTCCTAATATGCACGTTTATAAAATTTGCCATAATCTGGGCTATGTCCTCCTTAATTATACTAATCTCATTCATCGTGATGCTATCAATGCCTGGCGCCGTATTCTTTTTCAATTCATTGATTACATTTAAGACTTCCCTTTTATTTGTTTGATGAATTTGAAAGATGGAATTTATTGCGATATTTGTATTATTCACATTGCCTGCTGAACTGGCAACGATTTCTTTAGTGATTCTTCCACCAATTGTTGAAAAAAAAATTATTCAATGAGTTCGCCGCGTCACGTGGACACGATGTGTTAGAGGGCCCATCAGGATTCAGTTGAAAGTTTTGTGATATACCCTGGGTTGAAGAGTTATCCTTTACCTCATTTATTATTTTCCATATTTCGCGGGAGTTGTCAGCCGCTGTTTCCATTCTTCTTGAGAAATATAAGAATTTAGCCTCTTTCACCATTCTTTTTTCGCTTGCATATACAGAAACTTGAAAGCCTGGTTTCCACTGTTCTTCCTGTAGTCCATGTATGCCTTCCTTTTTTTAGGGTTTTGTACTAAAATACAAAACCCTATTGCAATCACGACCTGTGTCCGTCTGTCCGTCCGTCCGTCCGTCCGTCCGTCTGTATGTCACAGCACTTTTTCTCCGAAACTATAGAAGCTACTGCCATGAAACTTTGTGAAAAGGTCAGAAGTGGTGACCTCTTGAAAGTTCAAGGGTTGAAAAATTTTTCAAAGGGTTTAAGGGGGGTCTCCCCATATAGGGAGGTGACCCCTCAAAAAAAAATTTTCACCATTGGTAGTCGAGTAGGGTGTCATTGGAAAGGTCTCAATGAGATCTTTTCAAAACAGGTCTTAAAATTGCCTTATGAGTACCGAGGAGGGCAGGGGAAGGGGAAATGTACGAACTTTTCGCGTACCCCCCCTCGCGATTGGAAACCTTCCATCCGAAAAATCTAAAAAAAATCATGAATGTAGGCCTTAATGAGTACAACAACAACAAATACATGAGAAGTCAAAATTCACTCAACTTTGTTAGTAATAGTATGATTTATCGATTTTATGTTTTCTTGAATAAAATCCAAAGGGTACCCTTAAATTCAATAAAATTTAGCAAACAGATGACTTTCTATAAGATTGATCTTTTCTGAAAGTTTCATAAAGATCGAAAAGTATTTAATGAAGTTATAGCGATTTAAATTTTCCTGTATTACTATGGAACAATATGCCCTGTACTACTATGGAAACATATGGCTATGGAGCCATATGCGCTTTTTATCGATTTAGACACTACAGCTTTGCTAGGATTTGCATGAAAATTTCAGGAATGATAGGTATCATGAAAATGAGTATATACAATTGAAACAAGTCGAAGAGGCAGGAGAGAGCTCCTAGCAAAAGGGCTTTGTAACCATTCTAGGATTCGAAAAAATAGGCCATGAATCGATGATTACAGTACAGAGGAGTGGGCCCTGAAAAAAATTTCATGAAAGGTAGCCGATATGAATATCAACTGAAAGTTCTCTATGAGAGCTTTTCAAAACAGTTCTTAAACTGACAGTTTTTGCTGCAGTGGAGGCAAAGGGGGGGAATACATGAAAAATGTGTTTCTAAAAAATCTGGAAAAATTATCAAGGGAGATATCTATGGGTATAAGTAAAACAAATACCTCAGAAGTCACAATTCTTTCAACTTTGTTAATAATAGTATGATCCTCGAATTTCACATTTTCTCCAATAAAATCGTCTTTGACATGTTTCTTGATTTTATTCGTTGCTGGTTACTGCATTTTGTAAGTTGAGTACAAAACCCTTCTGACATGAGCATAGGTCTGTCTACCCAACTTGTTAATACTTGCATCAATTACTTTTTTCGTTATCCAAGTCCGTTGTCGACACCTGATTTTTTTCACAATTGTAGAACTTTGCTTAGCAGATATGATGATATTTTTGAGTTCAATAATACTATTTGGTTTCCGCTTTTCCAGTAACTCTCGTATGTTTGATTTAAAGAGCTCCTTGTCTAGAAATCTGAACGTTTTGTAGGTCGGCTTCTGTTTGTTCAGGGTTTGGTCTTGAATAGCAATTTTTATCACACGATGATCCAGTTCCGGCCAGTCCTCAAATATGTATGTCATGCTTTCAGCGACTTTTAAATCATTGGTTACTATATGATCCAGACAGGTATTTGACACTGGGCGAGTAATTTGGTTGTTGTTTATGATTACCGTTCCATTCGTTTCTAGCGTATCCTTATAAATCCGTGTTTCTGGTGATTCCGTTAGCACATCAATGTTTGTGTCCGCTACTGTGATCAAATTTTTTTCAGTTGAGAATAATGTATCTAGTACTGTGCAAAAATCTTGCGCATTCATTCAATTGGGGTTGTAGTACGTCCCTATTTTTATTTTTTTACCTGCATGGTGTACTTCAATTATTATAACGTTATACTTATCAGGCATCACTCTCTTGGTAATGAAATTGATTGTATTTTTTACGTAGATTGCTGTACCTCCACCTCTTCCAGGTCTGCAGGAGAATACCGCATTATATCCTTCAATATTGTAAAACCGTGCTTCTTCTGGGTAAATCCAGATTTCATTTAGAATAATCAAATCTATGTCAGGATTTTGCTGCAGGTAAATCTGAATATCACTTAGCTTATGTCTTAAGCTTCTTATATTAGCATACATAAGTGTTAAATTTGTTCCACTTGATTGATTAGAAAGATTAGCAATCATCAAAGTTGTAGTCGGTACTCCTCCTGGCGATCAATATTCTGCGTTGAAACTCCGGACACTCTACAGAGTCAGCTCTGTGAGAATGATCAGCATTGTTATTGTTACCAATACAGTTAGAGCACTTCTCAATCGTGCTTTTGCAGTCCTTTAGGTCATGCTTTCCTCCACATTTTAGACATATTTGCTCCCCTTCACATTTAGATGTTTTGTGGTTGTATTTTTGACACTTATAACACCTCGTTACGTTGAAGTCCTCCTTCACAAAATACGATCCATAATCTATATTAATGTTTCTATTCGCAAGCCTCTTATACATGCTCCCGTTTACCTGGATGATGTGCAACCACCTTCCATTTCTTGTTCGCCTAGCATGTACAAGTTCCATAGAATCACGCTCCTCTATATTGGGATTTAATGCCTGGATCTCATTTCTTAGTTCATTATTTGCGTATTGCTTCTCTAGTCCATTGATGACAAGTCTAGGCTGTCGCAATCTGGTCTCAGCAACATCATACTCCTCTTTCATTGCATCCATTGCTATATTAAAAAGTGAAGTAGTATTTTCATTTGTCGATGTTTTTATAATCGCCCCACCATTACGAATAGGCCTCATTAGTTGTAGAGGAATTTTACATTTTGATGGCCTGATCTTCGACTTAAAATCAATCAGTGTTTTTTCTGATGAAGAGTGATTTTTAGGCTTAATAATAATCCCTTTTTGCGATATTGTATTAGATCGATGCACTGATGGAGGAGAAGTAGAATTTTTTATAATTTCGGCATATGAGGGCTTTCTCGCAGTCGTAGATTTATCTATTAATAAGGTGACATTTGAGCTCATCTCTTCGACTTGGCTTTGCAAGTTTTTCATTTGTTGGAAGAGTTGGTCTTCTTTAGATTTACGGTGCTGAGCTCTACATCCGGCACACATCCAAATTACATCTTCGGTGATGTCCATAATAGCCCGATATCTCTCCTCCGATATTTTGATACACCTCAAATGAAACCACTTGAGGCAGAAGCCATCACACCCCATAGCCGAGTGGATATATCCGTGCAGCAATCCTTATTTACTTTACGTAAGCAGAGACGTGTTTTTGTTTTTGTTAAATATAATATGAAATAATTAAAATATTTAATTCATCATCATCTATGGTGCGGCAGACCCAGCTAGGCCTTGGCCTCCAGGATTAATTTCCTTCAATCATCACGGTTCCGCCACCAGATGTTTACTCCCAACCAGGATCTGCCATCAGCTTCTATTGTTTCTTCCCATTGAGCGCTAAGTCTTCCCGCTGGGCCTCTACCTTGTGCTCTACCTGTCAATGTTCTTTAAGGTAGCAGGTTTTCTTCCATTCTTTCTACATGGCCCGCCCATTACAATTTACGTAAGAAGAAGCAAGTGGATCGTCAAATAGTTCATACAGGTCATCGTTGAAACGAATTTTCCTCTCTGTTCCTTATTTCACTGGGCACTTTGCGTTCAAATACGCCCACTGCCTTTTCGGACTCGTTTGTTAGGGTCCATGTTTCACCTCCATATAACAGCACAGGTCTGACTAGTCTTTTATAAATTTTTCCTTGTGCACAACTCTGGACCTTAGAATGGATAGTACGGAGTAATATGCTTTATTTGCGGCGTTTATGTGGCGTCCAGTCTCGTCATTTTTGGCGCTTCTGCTATACAGGTTGGCTCTAAGTTACACAAAATTATCCCCACTTTCAAGGTTGTAGTCACCTACGGTCCGATTTTGTCGAACTGAAGTTTTTTTCCTCGTTTGAGCATGAATTTAGTTTTGTTTCATTAACTCGTAGATCAATTTGGTTTGCTTCAGGTTCTACATTCAGGAATAATCTTTTGGCATCTAAGATTGAACATATCATAATACAAGCATATTCGGCATATTCTAACAATTGTGTGGACTTGAACATAAGTGTACCTGAGATTTCAGCTGATGTCTTCCTGCCAACGTGTTCCAGCGCAATATTAAAAACCATTTGGGGCAACTCCATCCTCTTTTTTTAAGCGTGATTCCGTTACAAAGCTGTCATATAGTTTGCTGTTTACCTTGAACTAGGACTCTCTATTTAGCATCAAACCTTGACCATATGGACTAGTTTTGTTAGGATGCCAAAGTCAAGCATTATTTGGTACAACACATTTCTGTCGACACTGGCGTATGCTTGTTTGAAATCTACAAATAATTGGTGCGCATCGATGCTATATTCTCAGCAGTTTTCAAGCACTTGCTTTACTGAGAATATTTAATCTTTTTTAGGCTGTCCACTTTGAAAGCCTCCTTGAAATTCTCCTATAGTAATTTCGCAGTACGGCGTTAACTTTTTTTCTATGATTTTGGAGAGCACTTTACTAGACGTGCACAGCAAATTAATGACTCAATAATTTTGAGACTTGGATTTGTCCCCCTTTTTGTACACAGGACATATTAGACTTTTTGTTAGTCCTCAGGTAACTGCTCCTCTGACCATAATCTGGATATAAGCCGATGCAGAAGATAGTTTAGATGGAGACCCCTGTTTCAAAGCAGATCTGCCGGTATTGCATCTATTCCAGGAGCTTTATTTTTCCTGAGGTTCCCTACTGCTGCCTGTATTTTGCCTCTGGTTAGTGGTGAGACTGGAACCTCCTGCCCTATTTCGGTCATTGTTGGGGACTCTATGAATAGCTTATGAGAATATTGCAGCTGTCTGTTTTTAATATCAATTGAGTTGTCTATGATTGCTCCTTGTGCACTTTTGCAAAGATTTGTTTGTGACTTGAAGCCATCTCTTAGTTGTTTGATAGAGGCATACGTTGATTTTACTTTGTGTAGAGTTTTATATTATTCTTCTTTGGTCCGAGTTGGTCGCTGGATGAATTTTTTGTGCGCCTGGTTCCTTTTTTCAATCACTTCTTTGCATTCTTTGTCTTACCAGTCGTTCCAACTTTTCTTGCCTGGTGTCCCAAAACCTCCTCCGCTGCTTCTGTCACCATATTTCCTACTACCTTCCGCATGGTTTTAATACCATCATTACTTTCTCCCACCTGCGAGGATATGTTGATATGTATGCAGACGTTACTGAGCTGTCATTTAGCTTGTTTATCTGGTACCTTGGAGTAACTGATACTCCTTGTTTCCAGGTCTTGGAGATGTCGCATTGGAATAAAACCCTTATAAGGTAGTGTTCCGAATCATAGTGGCTCATTTTTGTATGAGAACATGGTCGATCTGGTTGAATGTCCATCTGGGGGTGCTCACGTTCTCTTATGGATGTATCGATGTGAAAAACATGTGGAGCTTACTGTGAAGCCTCTACTAGTAGCGGAGTCTATCACTGGACTCTGCATGGAGGCTGTATCCTCACATTGTTCTTCTTTGCGCCGTTTCTTGGCCAATTTTAGCATTGAAATCACCCAGAAAAATTTTAATGTCGATTGACGGTGATGTTCCCAACCATGAACATCACTAAAACTCTGTTAGAGCGAAATGACTTACTGCAACAACCGGAAGTGTTAGCAAAATTGTAAAATATCAAAAATAAATGTGATTCATTAGATCAGAGACCACCCCGGCAGTGGTATACATAATTTGCTTTTACTGGTCCATGCAATACAATTACTCTGGAGTCATTAGAAACATCTTCAAATCAAACAGCTTCAAAGCAGACCCCAGAAGTACTAAAACTCATCTTCAAACTAGGCACATGTTGATCAGAGGATGAGTGGAATGGTAGGCTTAGGAAGTTAAAGGTAGTAAATTTCAAAAGCAATCGCCATAATGAAAGGGCCAATATTGAAGACAATAGCATATTTTTCTAAAAAAATCACCAAAAATACTAGTGTAACTAAAGTTCAAAATTTCTTGGAGAACAACTTGATGCTTCAAGGCTGCAGAGTTCAGGACCTTTTACAAGCAAGTAAGTGCAGCCGCTCGTTCAAGGTTTTATCCCGTACAAGTATGCCTGACTATTTTCAACTCATCAGTCAAAAAATGGTAGTGTTTTTTTGGAATAAAATGATCTTCAAGAAGTGGAAATCAAGTGAATCCATCCTCAGTAAGGATTTATCGAGTAAATATACAAATAATATAATAACAGCTCCCACACCTACCAAAAATCCCAATACTATCAATACTAATACAACTCACAAAATTGATTCTTTTAATACTAATAATATTGTAAAACTAGTAAATCCTTCAGATGGTAATCTATCAACAAACATTGATAATTTTAAACAGAAAGACCAGACCTCCACTCTTGAACACAAGAACATGAAACGTCCCTCCAAACACCAAAATAGTAATGGAGTTTAGGTTTCATCAACGGAATGCACAATTCAGTTGCCCTACTCATCCAAAAACTCTTTGTCAAAAAAAGAATCATTTTCAAAAGGTGATTCAGGAGCAAATAATGATAGTTTCATACAGATAGACCATACTTCCACTCTTGAACCAGAGAACTTGAAACGTCCCTCCAACACCCAAATTTCGTTACTAATGGAGTTCAGGTTCTATCTCCACAATTTACAATTCAGTTAGCGTGCTCACTCAAAAACTCTTTGATCGAAAAGGAATCTTTACACCCTCTTTTACCTCCAGTCGGAATAGCTACAATTAACTATACTAATTATATTGAGTGTAGATATCTTCTATCAAGACTAATGGAGCATAAGATATATGAGGTTATTCGACTCTATCTACCCTACATACATATAGCAGATGGCACAACATGCTTCGAGGGCGGAACAAAGACTCATTTGAAGGTTTTCATTCAAAAAGGTCTTCAAATAGATCTAGATGCCCTTCACTAATTATATCTCAGATATCACGAGCAACTGGAGGTAACTGCCAAACAAGCAAGAAAGACCTTGAAACTCATATGTGAGCTCTAATTACATACTCGTTTGTCACTTCAAAAGTCACGGGAGCATCATCAAAAGTTTTTTCGTCTACAATAATAAAACTTATTCCTCAAAATGCCTAAAAATGTTCTTTCACAACTGTGTCGGTATGAGAGGCAAACTCAACAAACTCTTTTTGGACGCTAAATCATGCTCTTTCACTGTTCTTGCTTTCACTGAAACCTGGTTAAATAAATCCTATTGTAATGAAGAGGTTCTCGATAATAATTGGACTAATTATAGGCACAATGGAGATTTTCAAAGCACTGAACTGACACGAGGCGGGAATGTTCTAATTGGTGTACATAACTCTTTCTCAAAGGATTTTTTTAAACTCAATGAAATGAAGAAGACATCATCCCTATGATGATTAATTTCAACTAAGATTGCGTTATGACCGATATCGTAAGGAAGCACCTGTAGTTTTCGTTGAGGACTATGAAAGCTGAATTCAAGTCTTGCATCAGCAATGCAGAGGTCCAAATATGAATTTGTCCTAGGGTACGTTGGGAACTTCAACACATAAACTATACATAGATTGTACCTGTATTCAATTTGGTTCTCTGTTATCCACAATTTCAGGAATACACCTCTGCGACTATTTTTAGCATTCAGTCATGATATATGCTTGGCATTCAGGTTACCGGCAAGAATATGATAACCACACAGCCTATTCAATCCGAGTATTTCAAACAAGAAATTGAGCTCCCCCTTAAACTAGAGAACATTTCAACCAGTTAAATACGCAAAGATAACGAAGAGATTATCCCCATTTGGCAGTGAAATTTTGATAACGGTCACTTCAAGAGATTCAAAGCTTTTGAATTTGACTTTATCAATATTTTGGAAACAATCGAGTCTTTTAACCAACATCTCGGTGCCACCTCCCCCCATCACCATTTATCCTATCGTTTCTTACGAACTTGAAATCCTCAAATGTCATGGAGTGCCATGAATTGAGGTGGGTCTCAGTAAGAAGCATGATTTCGGGTTTTGTTCGAGAAGGAATTGCAAGTAACAGTTACATCGATGTAGACTCACAATGGAGTTAACGTTGATTGAGATAAGAGAAGCCTATCTATGGGAGTCTGACGGGATGACAAGTATCTTTGAGGCGTTTGAAAGCCCTAAACGCTGAGAAAGAAAGTTAATTTTTGAATCCTGTTTATTGATTTTTTCGATATAGAATTCAGTTGCTTAAGAAAGAGCTCATTATTGCCACATACATTATTTATTTAATTTACATTTCTGCTGGTCCTCCAGCAGCAAGTGCAAATGACACCCCGGGCTTGATAAAGTTGGTAGGTACCACACTGCGGTGAAGTTGAATTTGCTTTGGAGTAAATTTAACTTTTGCATCTTGATACCGGAGGCATCCTCGATATGATGCTGGATAATCAAAGACGCCGCAGTTCACAGAATTTAGTTTTTCTTTTGGCTCCGTCTTACCCAATTCGTACTAGCCGGGGCATGGACATCTTTACACTGTACCCATTTGAATTTCATGGCACAATTGGCAGCCAAATGATCGAATCTTGGGCACCTATAGCACTAATTAACCTCATTTATTTAGAAGCTTTCCCACCTCACCACTTGGAAGTTCAAGTGCCTTATTTTTTTAAGGGAAATTGGACTGCTTTTGCTGGTAATTTAAACTAGGTAAAAATGCAAATTTTTACGTTCGACAATCGATCTCCTTGTTGCAAAGTCTTAAATGCAATGAATTCTATTTTTGATGCACTTTCTCGAAACGCCTGAAGGAGATCGACTGTGCCCTTTCCGCAGTCCAGAACCTTCAACAAAAAGGTCTGTTTTTCGCTCTTAGAGGTTTACATAAAGTGCGGAGCCTCTCCAGAATTCAACGCACTTTTTGGTGTCTGGAAATCAACCAGTGATGTAAATTTCATCGTCAGTTTGTCAGCATTCACTTCTTTTGATCTCGAAATCATTTAATTTATTTTCGGTTGCTAATAGTCCAACCATATCTTTGCCAGTTTGCCCAAATACATCGATTGGTGGGACTTTTTCTTTTTTTGATTAATATTGACAGACGGACCAGCAGACAAAACTGTTTTTTCCTCCCTATTTTTAATGCTTAGATTTTTGATGAGTTTATTATCAGGTTTAGTAAAACAATGTTCAGAATTTTTGATACCTTTATCTCTTCAATGTTCATGCAATCATCTAGCCTAGCTAGCGCTGCATAATAGTTTCTAATGACGTTTGCTCTGCCTACGCTAAGGACAGTTTCTGACGCGGTTTCTTTAATTTTTTGTCTTCGGTTGCTTTTGGCTTTACTTCTTTTTCTTTCTTGGAGAACTTTTTTCCTTGTTGAAAGTGAATTTGCCAACTGACTCTTCTAGCGACTGGATTCTTAATTGAGTTCCTCATTTTCTCTCTTGTACTTTCCCACTTCATCATTCGCTTTGACTAGTTGCTCGATATCAGCGACTGATAAAATTTTCGGTTTGAATTTTTCTTCACTATTATCGAATCTTAGTTTTAGTTTATTCTTGTCCGTCATTGTTGGCGATAGACGTGATCGTTCTATTTGATGGCTGAGGCCATCGGGCTCCTCTATCTCGTTGCTTTTGAAGCAAGATTAGAGGGAATGTTCATAAACTGGGACTGCCCTTGAATGTCTCTCCGCTTTTTGAGTCTTCTCCAGAAGTGAAACTCCAGGTCTTCGATAAATGTCGAATAATTCAACGCTAATGATTTTTAATTTAAAAAATTAATATCCAGCTGACTTTTGTAAAAAATTATTCAATCTTTGTAAATTATTGTCAGGAGCAATTAAAAACACATCCATTCGCAACAGCCACTAGAATTTGTTTCCGTGTAGGGTTCACGATACCCTATTGGACACGTTCTGAAGTTGCAGATAGAGGGGGTCCTAACCGGCTAAGTCAAAGCGCTGACAATGCTCCACTTAGCATTTACTTGTCATGGAACCAGGAGAAAAGCTTTGGATCGGATTGGGTAAACGGCAGCGTATACAGGACTATTTTTTTGGAACTTATAATGTAAGATAACTGAACAGACCAGGTGCACTGCGACAACTTTTGGATGAAATAAAGGAATATAAAATCAACATTCTCGCGGTGCAAGAAACCAGATGGCATGGCGAGGACATATTTGACATGCAAAAGCACAACCATGAGTTCGGAGTGACTTTCATTGTTGACCGCACATTTAAACAAATTATCACGGACCTAAGCCCGTTAACGAAAGGCTCTGTGCAATTTGTATCAAAACAAAATTCTTCGATGTCTGGCTGGTTAATTATTACCCACCTACAGAAGACAAGAAAGAGGCAATCAAGAACGAATTTTACAGCACTCTGGAACGCACTGTCGATGTATTGCCATCAATTGACATTAAAATTGTTCTGAGTGATTTCAATGCAAAAATTTGTCAAGAAACGGTGCAAAGAGGAACAAGGAAGAGCCTTCATGCAGAGTCCAGTGATAGACTTCGCTCCTCGTAGAGGCTTCACAGTAAGCTCCACATGCTTTCCACATCGAGACATCCAAAAGAGAACGTGGGCACCCCTACATGAACATTCAACCAGATCGACCATGTTTTCATATAAAAACGAGCCACTACCAGCATTCTCAACACGCACTTGCCCCGTGGCGCTATCTGTAATTCCGACCACTATCTCATAAGGGGCATATTCCACTGCCAGTGCGGCGTCGTATCATGAATTAGCAGAAGTAGGTGTGAACTCATACTCGCATTAAGTATTAAACATATACGCACAACACTTCGCAATCGAACGTACCGCCTTATTGGCACAAATTGGTTACACGCATATTTAACTAGGCACATCGAGCGAAAGTTTGAGTTTTGCGGTTGCACCAGTCACAGTGAGATGGCATTACAAAACATTACATTTTGAACTTTGGTCATTGGCCATTTTAAATTGTCCTCATTATTTTAGTTGGTAAGCAATTAAATCAGCATAGTTATGCTATGAAAACAAATTAAAGAAGCAAGAAAATCGAGAAGTATTTCTCCATTCGCTGGCTCAAGGCGTGCGCCCGTACTTAATCTAACTTAAGACACTTAGCCCGCGATATGAAAATTAAGAATACGTTCAACTGCACACTCAAGGCAGCTGCCCAAGTATAAGCGCCCCAAAGCAGTTACGCCCGGGGCCTGCTGTTGAACTAATAATTGATTGATTTGTCAACCTGACTACATACTCAAGGTGTCAGCACGAGTATTAGTGTCCTAAGGCAATTACGCCCGGGGCCTGCAGTTAAAATCTTAAAAGATTGGTTACTTCGAATTTCTTTTTCCCTCTGAATGACTAAAAAATATAATTAAAGTAAATATAGGTCGAAGAAATTTTGCAGCTCCATTAATGCTCCAACTTTATACGTATGCAAACTTAACACTCATTATTTGTGTCTGTGATAAATTAATCATTTGAAGAATTAATTAGTAAAACTTGTTATTAATATTATACACATATAGTCAACTGAACGTGTAATTATATGACCAAACATAGAACAAAATAAAAATTAAGCCATTAAATAAACGAACACTTTTTTACTGATCTAATCGACGAGTCTAAAGTAACAGGTAAGTACTATACAGGGATCTGTCTGTCTCTCCCGGGAATGTTGATGTGTACATAGGATACACATTATATAGGGTTATCCATTCCACGCTTGGGAAAGTAAAGCTAAAGAAAACATAAAATATTCAGATGGAAACAACATTTTTTATTCAATATGAAAATTAAATCTTGCCATTATACGTAAAACACAACATCATTCAAATGTCTTCCGCAGGACCTTTTACAGGCCTCAATCCTTTTAAGGTCATTTTCAATGACTTTTCGGCACATCTCCGGCAATATCTCGGCCATAATTTCACGAATATTGGTTTTCAATTGCTCAAGATTTTGAGGATTGTTCGCGTGAACACGATCTTTCGCATAGCCCCATAAAAAGAAATCCAAAGGTGCTAGGTCGCTGGACCTTGCGGGCCAATTGACATCACTCAATCTCGAAATTACGCGTCCTAGAAATTTCTCTTGCAAAAGTGCTCAATTAGCCTGTGTTGTGTGGCTTGTGGGTCCGTCCTGTTAGAGCCACATGTTTTTCTCTCCAAAAATAATCGGTTAACATCTGTCCATAGCGCTCAGAATGGCCGTAATGGCTTTTCCTTGATCGTTTTCAAAAACATACGGGCCAATAACACCACCAGACCATAATGCACACCAAACGGTCACTTTTCCCGCATGCAAAGGCTTTTCTGCGATCATCTGAGGATTTTGAGAGCCCCATATGCGGCAACTCTGTTTATTTACGTAACCACTGAGCGAAAAATGAGCCTCATCACTAAAGAAAATTTTGTTCGAAAAATTGTTATCAATGGCTTGTTGTTCAATCACCCAATTCGCATACATTCTGCGTTGTGTATGGTCTTGAGGCTTAAGTTCCTGGGTGAGTTGGATTTTGTACGGATGGAGATGCAAATCCAAATTCAAAATCCGCCACAATGAGCTGTAAGATACGCCCAAATGTTGAGCACGTCGAGGAATCGACAAATTCGGGTCTTCTTCCACACTTTGAGCAACGACAGCGATATTTTCAGCAGAACGAATGTTGCGGTGATGCACAGGCCTTGAAATATCAACAACCGATCCTGTCTCTTCAAATTTTCTCACTATTTTCCAAATTGCTGTGTAGGTCTATTATGTCGACCGTAATCGGCTCGTAAAGCCCTAAATGTTAATACAGCAGAATCGCCATTTTTATATTAAAATTTAATAATTTTAACGCGTTCTTCACCTATTAAACGATCCATATTTCTAAATGGCCTTTGCTGGATTACATTTGGAAAATTCATGTTTGCGCATGAGCAGTTGTACGGTGCTTGGTCTCGAGTTGGCAATTCAAAAAATTTGGGCATTTATATACCAACTAAAACGACCAAAAATATGATTAAAAGATTTTGATGTAAATTTAGGAAGCCATTTGGGCCATTAAGTTTCAGTATTTATATTGTTCGGAATTGGCTTCATATTCTTATAAAATTTATAATGATTAATGTTGAATAAATCTTTTTTAGGGTTTTGTACTAAAATACAAAACCCTATTGCAATCACGACCTGTGTCCGTCTGTCCGTCCGTCCGTCCGTCCGTCCGTCCGTCCGTCCGTCCGTCCGTCCGTCTGTATGTCACAGCACTTTTTCTCCGGAACTATAAGGGCTACAGCCATGAAACTTTGTGGAAAGGTCAGAAGTGGTGACCTCTTGAAAGTTCAAGGATGGAAAAATTGTTCAAAGGCGTTTAAGGGGGTCTCCGCATATAAGGGGGTCTCCCCATATAAGGGGGTGACCCCTCAAAAAAAAAAATTTCACCATTGGTAGTCGAGTAGGGTGTCATTGGAAAGGTCTCAATGAGATCTTTTCAAAACAAGTCTTCAAATTGTCTTATAAGTATCGAGGGGGGCAGGGGAAGGGGAAAAGCACGAACTTTTCGCGTACCCCCCCCCCTCGCGATTGGACACCTTCCATCCGAAAAATCTGAAAAAAATCATGAATGTAGGCCTTAATGAGTACAACAACAACAAATACATGAGAAGTCGAAATTCACTCTACTTTGTTAGTAATAGTATGATTTATCGATTTTGTGTTTTCTTGAATAAAATCTAAACAGTACCCTTAAACTCAATAAAATTTAGCAAAGAGATGACTATTTATAAGATTGATCTTTTCGGAAAGTTTCATAAAGATCGAATAGTATTTACCGAAGTTATAGCGATTTGAATTTTCGTGTATTACTATGGAGCAATATGCCCTGTATTACTATGGAAACATATTGCTATGGAGCCATATGCGCTTTTTACCGACTTAGACACTACAGCTTCGCTAGAATTTGCATGAAAATTTCAGGAGTGATAGGTTTCATGAAGATGAGTACATACAATTGAAACAAGTCGAAGAGGCAGGAGAGAGCTCCTAGCAAAAGGGCTTTGTAACCATTCTAGGATTCGAAAAAATAGGCCATGAATCGATGATTACAGTACAGAGGAGTGGCCCCTGAAAAAAATTTCATGAAAGGTAGCCGATATGAGTATCAAATAAAAGTTTTCTATGAAAGCTTTTCAAAACAGTTCTTAAACTGACAGTTTTTGCTTCAGTGGGAGCACAGGGGGGGAAATACATGAAAAATGTGTTTCCTCCCTCGCGAATGGACACCAGTGATCTAAAAAATCTGAAAAAAATATCAAAGGAGATATTTATGGGTATAACTATAACAAATACCTCAGAAGTCAAAATTCGTTCAACTTTGTTAATAATAGTATGATCCTCGAATTTCACATTTTCTCCAATTAAATCGTCTTTGACATGTTTCTTGATTTTATTCGTTGCTGGTTACTGCATTTTGTAAGTTGAGTACAAAACCCTTCTGACATGAGCATAGGTCTGTCTACCCAACTTGTTGACTTTGGCATTAGTTTCGGTGCAAGCATGTTTCATTTCTATCTTGTGTAGGGTTTTTCATTAGGATCGTAGAAATAGTGTATCTTTATATGAAAGCCCCCTTAAACTTTTTTGATAAACCGTCAAAGTCAACATTTTCAACATGACAAAGTTCACGATTAATTACAATTATCGAAAAATCATCTTCAGCGATGAAGCTCATTTCTGACTCAATGGCTTTGTTAATATGCAAAATATGCGTTATTTGTCAGCAACAAACCCACAAGTGCTTCTTAAGACACTGTTGCACCTGCCAAAAATTACTGTACGGTGCGGTTTTTATGCCGGAGGTATGATTGGGCTGTATTTTTTTGAGGATTTAAACGACCGTTATGTTACCGTCAATGGAGAGCGCTATCGTGTTATGTTGGAAGATGGTTTGTGGCCAGAATTGGACAAACTTGACATCAACAATATGTGGTTTCAACAAAACGGTGCCAATAGCCACACAACACGCCTCACAATCAATTTATTGAAATTTATTTATTGTTTGGTCCTGAATGAAAGACCCTATATACTACTGTGACCAAAAAATAAGGTGACATTTGAATTTTAACTGCGCGCGTCGAAGGATTTGGAGAATTTTGTTTTAGGTTGTTAGTACTGTCAGTGACATCTATGTCGAATTTACATGTCAAAATATTCATTAGTGTTTGAGATACGCGTCGTTTTCGGGATGGCCTTCAGTTCCGTCTTCGCTACGGCGTATCAAAACGGTATCCCCGGAGCGGTATTTTGAGCTTGCTGAACAGCCAGAAGTCGTACGGCGCCAGATCAGGTGAATACGGTGGTTGTGGAACGATATTGGTTGAGTTTTTGGCAAAATGATCACGAATTACGAGTGCAGTATGGGATGGTTCATTATTGTGGTGTAAAAACCAAGAAACGACGCACAACGTTCAAATAATATTCCTTGTTGACTGTTTGGCCCGGCGGAAGAAATTCATAATGCACAACGCCACAATAATCGAAGAAGAGAAGAGGTTGATGGTCGCCTAGGACGCTCTTCGTCTTCGACACGTTCACGACCGGCTTGGAACTCACTATACCACTTGTAAACATTTTTTTTAGACATAGCCTCATCACCAGAGGCTTTCTGGCTGGTTAATTATTACCCACCTACAGAAGACAAGAAAGTGGCAATCAAGAACGAATTTTACAGCACTCTGGAACGCACTGTCGATGTATTGCCATCAATTGACATTAAAATTATTCTGAGTGATTTCAATGCAAAAATTTGTCAAGAAACGGTGCAAAGAGGAACAAGGAAGAGCCTTCATGCAGAGTCCAGTGATAGACTTCGCTCCTCGTAGAGGCTTCACAGTAAGCTCCACATGCTTTCCACATCGAGACATCCAAAAGAGAACGTGGGCACCCCTACATGAACATTCAACCAGATCGACCATGTTTTCATATAAAAACGAGCCACTACCAGCATTCTCAACACGCACTTGCCCCGTGGCGCTATCTGTAATTCCGACCACTACCTCATAAGGGGCATATTCCACTGCCAGTGCGGCGTCGTATCATGAATTAGCAGAAGTAGGTGTGAACTCATACTCGCATTAAGTATTAAACATATACGCACAAGACTTCGCAATCAAACGTACCGCCTTATTGGCACAAATTGGTTACACGCATATTTAACTAGGCACATCGAGCGAAAGTTTGAGTTTTGCGGTTGCACCAGTCACAGTGAGATGGCATTACAAAACATTACATTTTGAACTTTGGTCATTGGCCATTTTAAATTGTCCTCATTATTTTAGTTGGTAAGCAATTAAATCAGCATAGTTATGCTATGAAAAAAAATTAAAGAAGCAAGAAAATCGAGAAGTATTTCTCCATTCGCTGGCTCAAGGCGTGCGCCCGTACTTAATCTAACTTAAGACACTTAGCCCGCGATATGAAAATTAAGAATACGTTCAACTGCACACTCAAGGCAGCTGCCCAAGTATAAGCGCCCCAAAGCAGTTACGCCCCGGGCCTGCTGTTGAACTAATAATTGATTGATTTGTCAACCTGACTACATACTCAAGGTGTCAGCACGAGTATTAGTGTCCTAAGGCAATTACGCCCGGGGCCTGCAGTTATAATCTTAAAAGATTGGTTACATCGAATTTCTTTTTCCCTCTGAATGACTAAAAAATATAATTAAAGTAAATATAGGTCGAAGAAATTTTGCAGCTCCATTAATGCTCCAACTTTATACGTATGCAAACTTAACACTCATTATTTGTGTCTGTGATAAATTAATCATTTGAAGAATTAATTAGTAAAACTTGTTATTAATATTATACACATATAGTCAACTGAACGTGTAATTATATGACCAAACATAGAACAAAATAAAAATTAAGCCATTAAATAAACGAACACTTTTTTACTGATCTAATCGACGAGTCTAAAGTAACAGGTAAGTATTATACAGGGATCTGTCTGTCTCTCCCGGGAATGTTGATGTGTACATAGGATACACATTATATAGGGTTATCCATTCCACGCTTGGGAAAGTAAAGCTAAAGAAAACATAAAATATTCAGATGGAAACAACATTTTTTATTCAATATGAAAATTAAATCTTGCCATTATACGTAAAACACAACATCATTCAAATGTCTTCCGCAGGACCTTTTACAGGCCTCAATCCTTTTAAGGTCATTTTCAATGACTTTTCGGCACATCTCCGGCAATATCTCGGCCATAATTTCACGAATATTGGTTTTCAATTGCTCAAGATTTTGAGGATTGTTCGCGTGAACACGATCTTTCGCATAGCCCCATAAAAAGAAATCCAAAGGTGCTAGGTCGCTGGACCTTGCGGGCCAATTGACATCACTCAATCTCGAAATTACGCGTCCTAGAAATTTCTCTTGCAAAAGTGCTCAATTAGCCTGTGTTGTGTGGCTTGTGGGTCCGTCCTGTTAGAGCCACATGTTTTTCTCTCCAAAAATAATCGGTTAACATCTGTCCATAGCGCTCAGAATGGCCGTAATGGCTTTTCCTTGATCGTTTTCAAAAACATACGGGCCAATAACACCACCAGACCATAATGCACACCAAACGGTCACTTTTCCCGCATGCAAAGGCTTTTCTGCGATCATCTGAGGATTTTGAGAGCCCCATATGCGGCAACTCTGTTTATTTACGTAACCACTGAGCGAAAAATGAGCCTCATCACTAAAGAAAATTTTGTTCGAAAAATTGTTATCAATGGCTTGTTGTTCAATCACCCAATTCGCATACATTCTGCGTTGTGTATGGTCTTGAGGCTTAAGTTCCTGGGTGAGTTGGATTTTGTACGGATGGAGATGCAAATCCAAATTCAAAATCCGCCACAATGAGCTGTAAGATACGCCCAAATGTTGAGCACGTCGAGGAATCGACAAATTCGGGTCTTCTTCCACACTTTGAGCAACGACAGCGATATTTTCAGCAGAACGAATGTTGCGGTGATGCACAGGCCTTGAAATATCAACAACCGATCCTGTCTCTTCAAATTTTCTCACTATTTTCCAAATTGCTGTGTAGGTCTATTATGTCGACCGTAATCGGCTCGTAAAGCCCTAAATGTTAATACAGCAGAATCGCCATTTTTATATTAAAATTTAATAATTTTAACGCGTTCTTCACCTATTAAACGATCCATATTTCTAAATGGCCTTTGCTGGATTACATTTGGAAAATTCATGTTTGCGCATGAGCAGTTGTACGGTGCTTGGTCTCGAGTTGGCAATTCAAAAAATTTGGGCATTTATATACCAACTAAAACGACCAAAAATATGATTAAAAGATTTTGATGTAAATTTAGGAAGCCATTTGGGCCATTAAGTTTCAGTATTTATATTGTTCGGAATTGGCTTCATATTCTTATAAAATTTATAATAACAGTTCTTAAACTGACAGTTTTTGCTTCAGTGGGAGCACAGGGGGGGAAATACATGAAAAATGTGTTTCCTCCCTCGCGAATGGACACCAGTGATCTAAAAAATCTGAAAAAAATATCAAAGGAGATATTTATGGGTATAACTATAACAAATACCTCAGAAGTCAAAATTCGTTCAACTTTGTTAATAATAGTATGATCCTCGAATTTCACATTTTCTCCAATTAAATCGTCTTTGACATGTTTCTTGATTTTATTCGTTGCTGGTTACTGCATTTTGTAAGTTGAGTACAAAACCCTTCTGACATGAGCATAGGTCTGTCTACCCAACTTGTTGACTTTGGCATTAGTTTCGGTGCAAGCATGTTTCATTTCTATCTTGTGTAGGGTTTTTCATTAGGATCGTAGAAATAGTGTATCTTTATATGAAAGCCCCCTTAAACTTTTTTGATAAACCGTCAAAGTCAACATTTTCAACATGACAAAGTTCACGATTAATTACAATTATCGAAAAATCATCTTCAGCGATGAAGCTCATTTCTGACTCAATGGCTTTGTTAATATGCAAAATATGCGTTATTTGTCAGCAACAAACCCACAAGTGCTTCTTAAGACACTGTTGCACCTGCCAAAAATTACTGTACGGTGCGGTTTTTATGCCGGAGGTATGATTGGGCTGTATTTTTTTGAGGATTTAAACGACCGTTATGTTACCGTCAATGGAGAGCGCCATCGTGTTATGTTGGAAGATGGTTTGTGACCAGAATTGGAACTTGACATCAACAATATGTGGTTTCAACAAAACGGTGCCAATAGCCACACAACACGCCTCACAATCAATTTATTGAAATTTATTTATTGTTTGGTCCTGAATGAAAGACCCTATATACTACTGTGACCAAAAAATAAGGTGACATTTGAATTTTAACTGCGCGCGTCGAAGGATTTGGAGAATTTTGTTTTAGGTTGTTAGTACTGTCAGTGACATCTATGTCGAATTTACATGTCAAAATATTCATTAGTGTTTGAGATACGCGTCGTTTTCGGGGTGGCCTTCAGTTCCGTCTTCGCTACGGCGTATCAAAACGGTATCCCCGGAGCGGTATTTTGAGCTTGCTGAACAGCCAGAAGTCGTACGGCGCCAGATCAGGTGAATACGGTGGTTGTGGAATGATATTGGTTGAGTTTTTGGCAAAATGATCACGAATTACGAGTGCAGTATGGGATGGTTCATTATTGTGGTGTAAAAACCAAGAAACGACGCACAACGTTCAAATAATATTCCTTGTTGACTGTTTGGCCCGGCGGAAGAAATTCATAATGCACAACGCCACAATAATCGAAGAAGAGAAGAGGTTGATGGTCGCCTAGGACGCTCTTCGTCTTCGACACGTTCACGACCGGCTTGGAACTCACTTTACCACTTGTAAACATTTTTTTTAGACATAGCCTCATCACCAAAGGCTTTCTGCTCCATCCTCAGCGTAACTGCAGCAGAAAATTGAGTCTGCAAATAAAATTAAATGCAAATTCAACAAATTTCGACATCGCGAAAAACGATAAACTCACTTTTAGCAGCTCACAATACGACGCGTATCTCAAACATTAATGAATATTTTGACATGTAAATTTGACATTGATGTCACTGACAGTACTACCAACTTAAAAAAATAATTCTACAAATCCTTCGACGCGCGCAGTTTAAATTCAAATGTCACCTTATTTTTTGGACACAGTAGTATGCATGAACTCCTACGTATATGGGCTAAACAAATTTGTATGTATGTAATTACTTGTAGTAATGCCAGATGTAGCTTTGAGATTTCAAGTGTACTTCAGGCAAATATACTAGATCACAAAACCTTCCAAATTAGGTACTTGATGTGGCAAGTTAATACGATGACAAAATGAATTTCGAAATAATACTAAAATCATAAGATTTAATGCAAATAAAAACAAGGTGTTATCAAACTCAATGACATAAAAAAATATGTCTATGCAAAGGGTGTTTTTTTAGAGGTTTAGAACTTTAAAATGAAATAAAATACGGATAAATTATTTTGATTGCAATTGATTTTTTTGGAAAGATGATTGCTTGCCATGTTTGTTTAAATATAATTTTGGGCATGTGAGCACCACGACTGGCGCGAAGAAAGTCCAAACGAAAGGTCAAACTTTCGACTACTCTCATATCTTGCCAAAAACGTGGCGAATGTTGTTTTTCAAATGGTCAAGCGCCTTAAGCATGTCAGCGTAGACGATTAATTTGACGTATGTCTACGAGAAATAATTCAGCTGTTATAAGTCACAAGATCTTGCAGGTCAGTTCGTAGGTCCAAAACGAGAAATTCTGCGCTCATCAAATGCTTCTTTCAATAAGTCGATGGTTGCACGAGCTGCATGGCATGCCGTGCTATTCTGTTGAAGCCAGAGGTCTTCTGCTTTACAGCAAATCAATTCTGCAACGAGAATGTCATTGATCATGGTTCTAAAGTGGTCACCATTGATTGTAATGTTATTTGCAGCAGCAATTTTGAAGCCATATGGACCAATGATTTCACTGGCACATAAAGCACAACAAACACTGACTTTCTCCAGATGTAAAGGTTTTAAAATAAACGCCTGTGGTTGCTCATTGCTCGTCATGTGACAGTTTTGTTTACTGATGTATCCATTCGATCGGGAATGAGCCTCATCCCGAAGCAAAATTTTCTTATGAAACTCGGAATCTGCAGCAATTTGTTCAAGCTACGCCGTGCCTGGTGGTCGTCATCTTCAATTCCTGCACGAGTTGGATTTTTTAGGCCCACAAACCTAGATCCTTCCGCAATATCTTCCATAATGTGAATGGGCACAGGTTTAATTGTTGAGCACGATGTCAAATGAACTCACTTGGGCCTTAATCAATATTAAGCACTACAGTTGCTATGGTTTCTCCATTACCTACTGTACAATGTCTGGATGAATGCGTTTTATCAGTGAGAGTGAACGTGGTCTGGAAACGATCCATGGTTAATTGAATTAATTGTTCTGATGGACGATTATATGGGCCATAAAATTGACACATTGCGCGATGAGTTTCTCGAACCGAACCGTTTTTTTTTTTAAATAAATTAACATAATTTGCAGATGTTAATCATGAGGTCAACTTATTCATGATGAAATGGCAAACCAAATTAACTATTAAACGCATAACAGCTGTCACACCATCCGTAGCATTTACAAGTGTTGCCAACTTAAAGTTTATACCTCTAAAAGAGCACCCTTTATATGCGTTTTATTTTATATAACAATTCAATTTCGTCGAAAGTTGACGACATTTATCCGCGCAACTATTACTTTAAAAATTGCCAAGTGACATTACTATGCGAATTTCAAGTTTTTATCAAACAGCAAACAGAAAATAAAAACACTTATTTTACCTTCGATTTCCCATTGGTAGTAAACATGCGAAGCCAATTTAAAACCAACTTGTTTTCTTCTTCAATATCGTCAGATAAACATCAATTTCGTATTTATTTTATATTGCGATATTGCAATTAAATCCTTCGATCAGTGGTAAATGTTGTTTTCATTTGTTCGTTTACGTGAAAGTTTCATCATTTTACGGATTAATACGCTACATATGTAGGATGGCCAGGAAAAGAAAAAAGTTGCTAGATTAAACTATAAATATTAAATACGAGTGCAATATAATAATTCAAGCAGACGATACATTGGTTGTTGAGCACACAAAAGTTGACCTCATATTAATATCATTGTGTCCTACTTGGCTTTAATTTTCGTCTGTTTGTTTCATTTTTGCAAGCTGACTTCAACGTTCTTTTATCCTTAAGCCACTCCCATCAGCCTACCCATCCAATTTGTCTCGTAGGGTAATTTATTTCCCGGTCATACCGCAATAGCCCGAAAAAATGCCTGTTATCGATAATTTTCTTTATAAAAATCACAAGCGTATAAATTGTATGTATGAAAATTTCAACACTGTTTTTATGAATGTTCACGACTTTCATTTTAACGATTCGTTGTTTTTCACGCAGAGATTTTCGACCCCGATAAGACTCAATGGCTTGCAAGGAATTTCGCAAGTGTTAATTTTTATGAAAGTGTATTGAAGGTGAGCCACCCTATGGTTTTTTTTCCAGTTCACAATAAAGCATAGTGAAAAAAACTGGGTGATGTTAAGTGAAAGTGAAAATTTAATGTCTTTGCGTGGCATGATGAGGTTAGCCAACTCTGGCGGGACTATGTCTATAAGAAAGTAATAATGTGGGTGTAATAAAGAGAGAATAAGCAGATAATGGTGTGAAAATATAAACATGAAAAAAGATAGACTTTTTTATGCCCTCCGAAGCCATAATGAAAAGTGAGTTAATGGCAGGAGGAGGCATGGGAAAACGCGTTGAAAGTATAATCAAATTTGCACCTGCTTAACGATGAATCTGGCGGATGGGTATCGATGTAGATTATTGATGTATACTTTTTAATGGAAACCCTGTAAAATTCCCATTATGATTCGAGAGGAAGTTAAAATTCTCCGAAGGAGATTGTCAAAGTATAATTACATTCTGGTGTTTTATCAACTTGGATTAATTTATTACAAGGTTCTCAGAATTTATTTGAAATAGAGAATGTATGAGATGTGTAGAACCTTGCAGAATTTTTGGCTTTTCAAGCTGTGTATTCATTGAGAATCTTCTTAACACTATCATATTATAAAAACTATAAGTATGAATTCAATTTTCATCCCTTTTATCAAAAAAGCATATTAATACCCCAACTAAAAATGATTAGCTGTTTTCTAAAGCCAAATTAGTGTACATCTCCGATTTTTACAGGAAAGCATAGTTTCACTAAAAAATTAGCGAATTTCTCAAAATCTAGTGTTCAAATATTATGCGAGCGAAATCCCAGCTTGAATTGATAGCATGAAAGGACGACATAAAGACTAAAGTCTTCTTAGTGGTGCGGTTTGGCATGTAGCAATGAGTATGCACAAGTGGTCACCAGAAGAGCCGTTAATTAGAATGCGTAATATGTGTGGATGCGTTGTAGTTTAATATTTCGTTGTTTGTTGTAGAAGATTAGAATATGACTAATATGTAATAAATAGACTATGGGTGGTAGTTTTCCCTTCCAGGATTCGAGTCGAGCAGTCGTCAAGGCAGCACGGATCGAGCAGCAAGAGTTTTTCGGTCGAGCAGCAAGAGTTTTTCGAAGGATTTGTATAAATGCCAAAATTTGGAGGAGAGTGGAAATTTGAGGAGTTGCAGAATTTTGGCGGAACTTTGGAGGAAAAATTTGTTTGGAATTTGTGGAAAGGAGTTAAAAGCGCCTGGGCAAGGCGCGTAGTGCGAGCACAAGTGGAGCGGAGAAAAGAAGTTGATTTTTGGATCACAAACAAATGAAAATATTATTATGCTTTTTTTAAGCATTATTGTTTTAGTTTATAAAATAACTATTTTGCTTTTTAGTCTTTCAGTTACTAAATAACAAGGGCCTCAGTTTCTATATTACTGTCTTTTATTTTTCCGCGACAGTATTCCAAGCTCTGTCTTGGAATCTGTGGGTATGGGGGAAAGTAATAAATATGGGGAGCTCTCCGCGGCTAGATCTGCCTTCATGCGGAAAGCGAAAAAACTTATAGCGTTTCTGCGAGCGATTTGGGGGGACATAAAGGAGGAGTTTATTCTCGTCTTGCTTACTAGTTGCAAGATGCAACTGCAAGTGCCGGAAATCTCCAGTTACAAAGAGAGAAATGGTGACAAGCGGGAGGCTATCGTACAGCCGGAAGCCAGAAAGAGGCCGATGGGTCTCCAACGCAGGAGTCTACATCAAAGGTATCAAAGACCCTTGAAGTGAGCGAGCGGGATTTTCTCTAGCTCAAAAAGGCGACGAAAATAGCTTCCGCTAGTTCCTCGGGGACCATACGCAGGCCGGGAAGAAGGCCGGGCTTAGAGAAAAATAAAGGGAAATCAAAGCCTCAGCAGCCAACCGTACCTGCTACCAAAAAAGAGAGGGTTCATCTTATAGTGTGTTATAGGCTTAACCCGAGGACTTTCAGGGATATGGTTAAAAGAGCTTGTGCACGAAACTCTGGAAAGGAGCCAGAGTTCAACGTGATGGTGAACAGCTCCACCCTAAAACGGCTGAAGATCACACCAGCCTATTTAATTTTCTTAAGTGTGCGAAGGTGAATTACTACACCTACACCCTTCCAAGAGAGAGGAGACTGACTATCCGTCACAAAGGCGTGCACAACTCATACGAGGAGAATGATGTCGTAGTTGAGCTGAAGAAATATCTCGGGGAGGATATCCTTTCAGCAAAAAGGCTTTCCACTATAACCTCTAGGAGGAAAAAGGGGACTTTCATTCTTCTTAGTCCAGTTCAAACCAGACTATGAAATGAAGAAAGCAATGGACATAAGGTTCCTATTGTACCAGAGGATACAATGGGAGTGTCTGCAGAACAATTGCACTTCCCAGTGCTTCAATTGCCAAAGATTTTGCCATGTTGCTTCTAACTGCAGACTCGAAGTTAGATGCGTAAAATGTGACCATTGAATGTCCAATCTTGTGGGACGAAAAAAAAGACGAGTGCTTCTGCGTCAACTGGAAGTTTTAGTGCTTATCCTGAAGCGAAAGAAATTGAAGAGAGGAGGAAAAACTTCCACAAGAAAAAAGAGGAAAGGAAGGATTTCATCACCGTCTCTATCAAAAGTACTATACGTGAAGGGGTCTCATACTCTGTCCTTTTGCAAGCTGCAAAGAAGAAGCCTGCACCACAGCCTATACGGCAATAAAAACAGCAACCAATGCAGCAACCAATGCAGCAACCTCCGCAATCACAGAATTACCGAAATATGGTTTCGAGCCCTGACTGCCAACAATTTTTCGGTTGTGACTTCTTCACACTCATTTGAAAAGCGGACTCTTTTATCTCCCACTATGAAAAACTCACTAACCCTAGTGACAAAAAAGCTGCGTACTTAGAATTCACCTTCAAAGTAGATTGTCGTGATGAGCTCCATTAAACTCTCCATTTTCAACATATGTTCACTAGCTCCACGCTATAAAAGGAATTTCGTTCAAGGATACTTGAACAACCATAAACCAGACTTCTTGTTTATATTGGAAACAAGACTCAAAGAATGACACAGAGTGCATCTGGGGATTACAAGATCATCGGGCGTGATGATCCAGAGGGAATTGTTGGAGTTGCTACGGCTCACAAAGATTACCTGAAAGTCTCTAAAGGCACTGCCTTCCAAGTCTGAAACGTATTGAAGCAGAAATAATAAGCTCCATGCTGAACCTTTTAATTCGTGGAGATCTATGTTCGACAGGGATACTCGGTGAGGGAACCCATTGACGACTTGAAAACAGTGCTTACTCTGCGCAAAAACTCAATTTCTATGCAATGGGAGGTGATTTTAATGCAAAGCATCCCTCGTGGGGAAACATCACATCTAATGGCTATCTCTAAATGGGTTCAATCAAATGTGGATCTCATACTGATTGCCCTGAAAGATCCTACCTTCCACCGAAGCTCGTCTATTATTGACTTCTTCATTATGTCTGCCAATCTAGTAAATCTCTCCCACTGTTAGAGGAATTTCGAGTGTGGAGTTCTTGACGCCGAGTCTGACCATCTTTTGGTTGAGCTGACCTTAAGAGTGAAAAAGGGTGTGAAACTTGAGGTTGCAGATCCCCAACTTTTCATTACATACAAGCGAATCGATTGAGCAGCAGTAAGTGCTGACCTTGACGGGAAATTGAAGGTAATTTCAATCAATAGATCGAAAAACCTTTCTGTTCCTGAAATTGATGAGGGAGTTGCTTGTATAAACTCAACCCTGGATATGGTTACCTCAAATCCTCAACGAATTACTTTTGCCAAGATTTACCAGAAGACATCTTGGAGCTTCATCGTAGATGTAGTAGGCTTCGAAAGCTACTCGCAAGAATCTACCACCGCAATTTAAATACAGGAATATGAACGTATTCACCTAGTGATCACGTTTCTAAACCGAATGATCTCGAAGAGAAACACGACTCTTGGGAACGAGTGATTTAAGCAGGCCTTGGAAAAAATATCAAACCAGGTCCCTGTATGTTTTCTCATACTGATAGGATAACAGGCAGAAAAAGGCTGCCCGGGGCTCCTCATTCATGATGGACACATGCTCATAGATAGCAAAGCCATCACTGACTCCATCGCAAAACGTTTTGCGAAAGTTCTTCGAGGAGAGAAAGCAAGTGAGGACTCTTCCGTTACTTCGTTAGTGAGCAGCACCACAACGAATTTCTACAGGGACAATGATCGATTGTGCTTGACTCGGTTCTCTGTTTCAAATCGCTCTGACGCACCTACTGGCCATGGCCTTTTTGTCAGTACTGAGAGACTCACTTTGTTGGCACTGAAGCAAAATTCAAAAAATCAGCAGGGGCTGATGGTATCTCCAATTTTATGCTTCAAAGGCTTTACCATATTTTCGTTGTTCTCCTCGCGATCATTCTAAATAACTGCATTAACATTTGCTACTTCCCTCACCAATGGAAATGGGCAAAAATATTCGCAATGCCCAAGAAGTCGGGCAGTACTGTCGTAGTCGATACTCGTCCGATTTCGTTACTTACAAATATTGCTAAGCTTTATGAAAGGGTAATACTTGAAGGCATCCTACAATTCTCTGCTGGGAGCAAGAATTGTGCGGGAAAGACAATTTGGCTTCAAAAAGGTTCACTCAATGGTGGATGCTATGACCGAGTTCCAAGACGATATAATGAGAAGCTGGGGGCAACAATAAGCTTTTTGTAGCCTGCCTGATCGATGTGGAAAAGGCGTTTGACTCTGTTTGGATCAATGGGCTTCTTTACAAAATGATAAGTCTTGGCTTTCTGGCTCATATTGTGAAAATTATAGGCAGCTTCATGAGGGGACGAACTGCGTTTGCGGTGGCTGGTGGAGTTAGGTCAAACCCATTTAGTATTGTCTCAGGCGTCCCACAGGGGTCTATATTAGACCCATTTCTTTTCAACATATTCACCTCTGACGTCCGAGCGTAAGAGATGAATATAAGTCCGGAACCCAAGTGAACCTCTTCCCTGATGACTTGTTAGTTTGGTCATCTGAGCACAATTCGCACTTTGCTGAGACGTGGCTCCAAAAATATTTGGAATCTCTTACTGCATATTACCGGAAATGAGGAATCAAGGTAAATGCACAGAAAAGTGAATTAATTGCGTTCAAGGACTCCCACAAAAACTTCGGTCTTCTTGAAAGAGGCATCTGTGACTCCAAAATTAAGTTGAATGGGCAAATGGTACACTGCTCTAGGCAAACGAAGTACTTAGGGGTAGTTTTCGACAAGAAAACTACCTTTAGTGCTCGCGTTGATAATATTTTGAAAAAGGTGACTTATGCATACCATCTTCTTTTACCTCTTGTCAGGAAACATTCGACAGCGAGTAAAGGCTTTGGCTTATAAAACCTTGATTCGTCCGATCATCACATATGCGGTGATGATATGAATTGGAGCTCCGAAAACAAAGTGGGGCAAGATAGGATCAGTGGAGCGAAAAATCTTTCGGGCTTGCACAGGCCCATACAGACGGGAGGATGGACGATCTTACCCCAACGAGATGCTGTAACAGGAGACAGGAATGGAGCTAGTAAAATCGTATGCAGAAAAGCTGGCGGAATTGGGAATCAGGAGAGCCAAGGAGCACAAGGCGGGAGTTGTTAGGAGAGTGACGGACAATCGCTCTATGGACGCAGTGAATGAGTAGTTTTTTAAGGTTGTCTTAAGGATATAGTGTTCTTAATTTTTTAGAGCAAATGATTTTTATAAACTTCTTTTATAATCTATTAATGTATGATAATGTTGTGCGTGTCAACATTTTGAAGTTTTCTTTTGACAAAAAATTAACATTATATTGTAATTAAAGTAAATTATTATTGAACTCCAGGAAAAGCCCTAAGGAACAACCCGCATGTATATTGTTAGATTAAGCTTTTAATGAATTGTATACATGTTAAAATTAAAAATCACCAAATGAAGACTTTGAATCTTGAATCCGTTTCCCCTTCCAGCATTGTTGTTGGCTTAATGCATGGGAACTAAGATACCGCCGCGTAAAGATAGTGCAATTGTGTAATCAATACAAGTAGGCCGCTTGGGAATGCAAAGATACGTGTTTTTGAAAGAACTTTGTGGCAATTCAGTCTTGGCTGGACAATGGGCGCATCACCAAGTTGGTTATAATTGAGCAGATTATCCTTTGAGTGAACCTGAATCTTTAAGAAAAGTTAATGATCCCCTTCAGTGAATTTTTTTCACTAATACAAATCAGAAAAATCTTAGATGATATAAGAGATTAGTGGTCTTTCTGCTGATTATCTCAAGGCACACAAATAAATCAACCCATTATTAAAAAATTACATTTCAGATCGAATATCTCCATTAAATGGAAACCCCAGGATTGATCCTCTAGTCATCATAGTTTTGCGACTTTGTCTGCCAGTTGTTCACTCCCAAGAAGGAGCTGCTGTCGATTTCTATCGTGTCTTCCCATCGGTCTGTCGCTGGACGTCTACTTTGTGCTCTACACTTTAATTTTCTTAGAATAGAATCGCAAACAGAATCTATTGTAAATATCGTATTGAAAATTTCATCGGCACTTTTAGTATCGATTGAAAAATTGCGTGGAAAAGAAAATTACTCCACATGGAAATTTTTGATGGAGAATTCTTTGGCAGCTGAAGGCATGCCTCAATGTATGACTGATACAGAAACAGATGTGAATAAAATTGCTCAGGCCAAAGGTGCAATTGTTTTGAGCATTGATAAAATCAACTACGTGCGTGTCGTAGGAGCAACTACAGCAAAAGCAACGTAGGATAATTTGAAGGAAACGTTTGAAGATCAATGAGCTGTGTAAAAGGTGATATTAATGAAAAAAAAATTGTCAATACGAAATTGGCTAAATGCTTTTCAATATACGTGACTGAAATAATTTCTACGGGACAACAGCTGAATGAAATTGGTTTCAAGGTTGAAGACGAATGGTTGGCCATAGTTTTGCTTTCTGGATTGACCGATGACTATTTGCTGATGATAATGACATTGGAGACGAATGCAGCGAAGCTATCGAGCGATAGTATTAAAACGAAGTTTTTAAAAGATCCAGTGACAGCCACGACATCAGGGGAACAAACGGCATTGCATGCAAAAGGTAAAAGCCGTTTTCGGAAACATAGTAATATCATTGGTTACACGTGTAAAGTCAAAGGTCACAAATCCAACCGATGTCCACAGAAGGCAAATAAATCGACCGATGAGAAGAAAGATAAGATATTGGATGGTAATGCAATTATCACATTTAGTACTGTTTTTCTGAACGGAAAATATGGAAGATGTGATTGGTACATCGATTCAGGAGCAACGGGGCATATGACCATGCGTTGAAATTGGTTAATTGACGTGGAGAAAATCAATAGACCGCCGATTCGAGCTGCGAATAATAAAATGATGAAAGTCGAATGCACTGGAATGGTAAATTTTAATGCAGAAACCGATAGAATACGCAAATATTTGCTATTAACTGGCATACTGTGTATACCGGAACTAACGGCAAATTTATTATCGGTGAGCTAAATAACTGTTGGTGGAAATTCTGTGAAATTCTCAGTCGATAAGTGCAAAATTCACAATAGAGCGGTAACAGGAATGCCATTAGTTGGCAACAGTCATAACATTGTCTCTGTAGCTTGTTGTAAAAAAAAACAAGCTAGAGAGCCATTCAAGCATAAAGATCCAGAGCAAAATATTTGCTAGAGCGTATACATGGAGATTTAGCTGGAAAGATGGAGTGCGCATCAATTGGTGGAAACAGGTACACATTAGTGCTTGTTGGTGATTTTAACTGGCGTACATTCACATATTCGCTGAAGGAAAAGATTGAAACGTTTAGAAAATTTTGTGTGTCTAAAATGCAAGTTGAAAATAAGACCTGCTTAAAAATAAAAACGTTCCGGAGCGATAATGGTACGGAATTCAGCTCAAATGAACTCAACGGGTTTTTTGAGCAAAATGGCATTCAAAAGCAAACTTCAGTGGAGTACACGGCACAGCCGAGCGTACAATACGAACAATTGTTAAGAAAGCAAGATGCAGGTTATAAAATTCAGGCTTACCAAAACGCTTCTGGGGCAAAGCACTTAACAACGCAACGCACTTGAAAAATCACACAATGTCATGTGTGCTGAAGTAAAAACCACCAATGGAAATATGGACTGGAGAAAAGCCTGATATTAGTCACTTCAGGACGTTTGCTTCACGAGCGATGGCTTACATTTCATCGGAGAAGAACAAGAAATTTGATGCCAAATCGAAGGAGTACATATTTGTTGGCTCTATGAAAACATAAAAGGGTTGTCGATTTATAAATGCAGAGACCAATTTTTCAAAATTACGAATTATCCGAGAGTGAATAAAGTGACTGTGAAAATCCAATTTTGTCTGAGTCAATGAGCATCGATTGCGTGCAACATGGCCCGAACAATGTTGCCATTGACCCAGCGAGCAATCAGGATAGAAGTGTTGCTGCAAATCAATCTGAAATTGATGGGGCAAATGAAACGATAACAAATGCAGCAGCAGAAGACCATGGTGTGTATAATGTGGAAACGGGCTACAATGATACGTCAATGGACGATACCATTTATGATTATGCAGTGAATGACAGTGATTATAAAGCCGATGAAAATGTTGTAGCAACATCAACGCCACGTCGATCAGCATGAACCACTAGACCCGTGCAACGTTATGAAGTGGCCAAATTTGCTGATACTGCAATCAATGATGAACCGTTCACCGTTGCAAGGAAAGCTGATAGCAAGAGGCTGGAGTCAAAGAAAAGGAATTGACCATGTTGAAACGTTTACACCGGTAGTCCGATACTCATCACTTCGTATGCTTATAGCATTAGCTGTAAAAATTGGGCTTTAAGTCGATCAAATGGACGTTGTTACTGCATTCTTAAAGAAACGATTTATATGCGACAACCGGAATCGTTTGAAGATGGCACTGATCAAGTGTGTTGTTTAAAGACATCACCGTATAAACTGAAGCAAGCTAGTCGCATGTGGAACATCAAATCAAATGAACTGTTGGTGTGTGCTACTTTTTATCGTTGCAAGAAGGATGCATGTATATACGTGCGTCGAGAGGGAAATCAACTGTTGTTGTTGCAGTGTATGTTGATGAATTGCTGATTTTTATAACAATGAGTGGAAAGATCAGCTGAAATCAACATTGAGGAAGAATTTTTCCATGAAAGATCTGGGAAATGCATAGAACGTGCTGAGCATTCAAATAAAATATGATTGTCGCAATGGTGTGTTACAGCTAAGTCAACGAAAATACACCGAACAAGTATTAAATCGATTCAATATTTTCAAATGCGAAGCAGTAAGGCTACCAAGCGAACCAAATCAGTGATTCACATTGCAAACGTCACTATTGGCCGATGAGCAGCGTGAACATGTGGAAAATGTACCATATCAGGAAGCGGTTGCCAGCATTTTATATTTGGCACAATGTATACGGCCAGATATTTTGTTCAGCATAACCAATGGAAGTCAATTTAATCAAAATTATGGACTGGCAGTTGAACATGCTTTCCGCTAATTATATATTCAAGAGATAGCTCATACGATTATCTGTTAGGCTATTCAGATGCTGATTGGGTTCTAATTTTTGCTATTTTGCATTGTGTACTGGTTTTTTTTTTACGGCATGGTAGTGCTATATCATGGGCATTAAAAAGCAACCTACAATCGCAACTAGTACAGCAGAATCTAAATATTTGGCGTTAACAGTGGCAAGCAAAGAAGCTCTACGGCTTGCTGGATTGAAGGATAAAATACTCAACGATGGCAAGCCAATAACTCAAATCATGTGTGATAACAAAGGTGCAGTTGATTTAATACAAACCGGAATATTTAGTGTTCAAACCAAACATATTAGCATCAGGCATTATTTCATCAAAGAATTAGTTGAGAAAAATCAAGTTGTAGTTATACAGAAAGTACTGATAAAATAAACGTCGACTATTTAACCAAAGCAGTGCCAATACAAAAACATCAATTTTGCTTGAGAAATGGAACTGCAAATCAAATTGCATCAATTTCATTTTTCTCATTGTAAATATTTAAATTTTTTGGTTGCAAATATTGAAAAAGAATTGAGATTTAAAGACTCATTCATATACAGGGAATATTGAAATTAAAGTATTCTGTGAGCCAACACTGTTTGACACTTATGTCATATATGTATACATTCAAACTGATCTGACATTTGTATAAGACTTTTCGTTCTTCTTAAATAAAACACCAAACAATACAGACATGTGGGGAATTCCATTAGTTTATTTTATCGCTAATTAATCTGCTAAATTCAGATCTTCAGCCAATAAACTTTTTCATATATCCACTGCTTTTTCCGGTTCTCTCGTAAAGTCAATTTTTCACTACGAGATAACAGCATAGGTTTGAATAGTAATTTGAAAATGCGGAGCCTATTTTGCCTGTGCACATCTGGATCTGAGAATGGGAAGAACCGAGTAATAGGCTTTGTTTGCAGCATTTATGCGGTATCCAATCTCGCCTTTTTTGGCACTTCTTCTATTGAGTAATTTGAAAATGCGGAGCCTATTTTGCCTGTGCACATCTGGATCTGAGAATGGGAAGAACCGAGTAACAGGCTTTGTTTGCAGCATTTATGGCGGTATCCAATCTCGCCTTTTTTGGCACTTCTTCTATTGAGGTTAGTTAAGATACACAAAGCTATCCATACTTTCAAGATTCAAGGCCTACGGCCAGATTTTGTCGAGCTGGAATCAGAAATACTCCTTTAGCACTTGCAGCTAAACGTACCATAATATTGACATCATCAGGACATGCATCCAATTGTGTGGACTTGAACATTGGTGTATCCGACGTTTCAGCTGATGTCTTTCTGATGACGTGTTCCAGCGTAGTACTAGAAAGTATTGGGGCATGCCATACCTTTGTCTAAAGCCTGATTCTATTATGAAGCCGTCCGTTAGTCCACGGTTTACCTTGATCTGGGACTCTGAGTTTAGCATCATGATCTAGACAATACGGACTAGTTTTGTCAAATATTACACCGTACATCTCCCAAAAGATTCTTAGTCCAAAAAAGCTATTTGACTCTAGTTTTCCACCTCTGTAGTGAATGAAATTTTTCTGTGGAATTCGTTGATATTTTTGAATATGCTGTTTGGTTCATTCTTCTGCACAATTGCAAAGACGTCATCAAGTGCATCTACTTTCGTAATCCTCTGTTTTATCTA
>OZ017740.1:266532620-266547620 GCA_963969285.1 Odontomyia ornata | reverse complement strand
AAAGCACCAATATTCGACGGGCAAACAGTCTGGAGCATTTTCAAAACCCAGTTTGAAGCTGCCGCTAGGATAAATCACTGGAATGAGCAGGAACGAGCAACTGCATTGATTCTTGCTCTAAAAGGCCCAACTGCCGAGCTTTTTCAGACTATTCCCGTTGAGTTACACTCAAACCCGGCTGCTATACTAAATGCGCTTGAGATGCATTATGGAGGCGATCATCTGAAGCAGATTTATCGGGAACAGCTACGTCATTGGATGCAGAAGTCTGGCGAAACCTTACAGCAGCTAGCACAAGGCATTTAGCGACTGGCACTTTTGGCTCACCCAGCTTACGACCCAGAAAATCGAGATGATACAGCAACAAAAGCATTTATTAGCTTATTAAGGGACCCGGAATTGCAACAAGCTGTGCGTTTAGCTCAAAAGCAAACAATCAAGGATGCATTGGCTTATAGTCTCAACTTTGAGGCAGTGAAAAATGTGACTCGTACCACTGCCCGGGTTCGCAAGGTAGTGGCAGACGAGTGTAGGTGTGAGCTCGTGGAAAATGAGCGAGAGCCGCAAGTAAATGGTGCGCCTAGATGCTGGGATTACGGTGAGAAAGGGCATCTGCAAAGAGACTGCAAGAAGTGAAGAAAACGGAGCTATTGTCCAGGAGTGATTGTGCATTTTTAAGTAAATAAATAAACTCTTTTAATTTAATTTAAAAGACATTGCGTTTTTAATTCCCCAGAACATTAAAATTATTGGCCGCGAACCATAACACGGAAAGCAAAAACGCAATGTCTTTTAAATTAAGTTAAAAGAGTTTATTTACTAAGAATGCACAATTATGAGTTTCACTATTACACAAAAATTAATTAAAATGTTATTCACTAGTCTATAACTTTTTATTATAACTGTCTTCACTAACAATTACTTCACTCACTTCACTTATCAATCAATATCGCCTTTAGTTGGCGCTCCACTCTATCGCAGTTTTATTATCGCGTTTTTTACTATCGCGGTTGTTATAATTCCCCCATTCATTCAGCTCGCCTTTATGTAGGGTCTTTAGCTATTCAATCCATTTCTCGTACATTGGCGAACTACCTGGAATGTTCGAGCAATTCTGAATGGCCGCAGTGACTCACTTCCAGATATTGATCATGCTTGGTGGGTTCTTGTGCTTTCGAGTATATTCATTTATTTATCATGATGTCTTAATGGTTGTGAAAACAATTACGACAGTAGTTCGCAGAATTATTTGTACATATAACAATATACTGTGAGCGTCAAAAGAAAGTAAACACCAACTTTTCATCTTTAAATTGTTACATTAGACTTGCGATAAACAGTAATATTAATGAGTTTACTACTAAACCATTTAGAGATTGATTACTATTAAACATGAAATCAAAACAAGTGGCAACATTGCACAAACCTCACCAAAGAAGAAATGCATCAGATTTTACGCGTCAAAAAAAAGTAAACAGTTGTAACACTTACTTCGCTTCTTTTGTATTTCGGGGAAGAACCTTAACTTTTGGTGACAAATTTGAGCTGTTTGCGTGTTTTACTTCACCAAAAGCCGTTTTAAGTACATTTGTTCTAATTAATATTAAAAATAAAGACGTAAAAGAAAATAGTTTCACTATGGGAAAGCAAACGTCGCCTGATACTTGGAAAATTATAATAGACTTAAAAGAAAGAGGTAAAAGCTTGCGTGAAATTGGCGAAATCGTGGGCAGAAACCACTGCACAGTCAAAAAAAATATTGATAAGTATGTCAAAATTATTTCGTTGAAGATTTACCGAGATCTGGACGCCCAAAACAGCTTAGTGGTACTGAAGTTAGAGCTGTAATAAAAGAAGTAAGGGCATATATAGCCTCAAGTGCAGTTAAATTGTCAGAAGATATAACACAAGGCATCAGGCAAACCAGTAAGTGCGAGTACAGTCAGGAGAGCGCTTCATAAAAATGGTCTACATGGAAGAATACCACAGAAAAAGCCATACATATCCAAGGCGAATCAGATCAAGCGTATGGACTTCGCTAAAAAAATACAAAAAAGAGGCTCCATCTTTTTGGGAAAACGTATTATATACAGATGAGAGCAAATTCGAAATTTTCGGTGCGAAAAGCGCCCAAAAATATGGCGTGCTAAGAATAAAGCCTTCAAAGAAAAGTGTGTTACCAACACTGTTAAGCACGTTGGCGGTTCAGTTATAGTATGGGGTGTGTGGTGGCAACTGGTGTTGGTAATTTTGTTTTTGTTGACTCAAAAATGGACAAAATGGATTATTTAGCCATTTTGAGGGACAATGTTGCCCTAGTGTCGAAAAATTAGGCTTGTCTGGAAATTGGATCCTTCAACTGGACAACAATCCAAAGCATACGTCCAAAGTTGTGAAAGAGTGGCTACTGCACCGGACTCCTAAGACAGTTGCTCATCCGCCGCAATCCCAAGATCTTACCCCGATCGAGCATCTGTGGGAACACTTTGATAGAAAAGTGAGACAAAGGGTCAATTCAAGCAAAGCCGACTTAAAGAAGGTCATAAAGGAAGAAATCTCTCCCGATGTTACAAAAAAACTTGTCGCGTTGGTGCCTAGAAGACTAAATGAGGTGCTTAAGTCCAAAGGAAAACAAACGAAATATTGAAAAATTAAAATACATAGACTTTTTCTATTGGAAATCTATTGTTATGTTTTGTTTGCTGCTTACTATTTTTTGACGCGTAAAATTTGGTCTTTTTAGGGTTTTGTAAAATAATTTTACAAAACCCTTCTAAAATCGCGTCCTGTCTGTCCGTCTGTCCGTCTGTCTGTCTGTCCGTCCGTCCGTCTGTCCGTCCGTCCGTCCGTCTGTCCGTCCGTCCGTCCGTCCGTCCGTGTGTCACAGCAGTTTTTCTCGGAAACTACTTAAGCTAGAAGCATCAAATTTTGTATGTAGGTGTAAAGTCGTGCTCTCTTCAAAGTTCACATGCAAAAAAATTTTATAAGGGTTTTAAGGGGGGTCTACCCATGTAGGGGAGTGACCCCCCGAAAAAAAATTTCATTGAAGGTAGCCGATATGGGTATCAAATGAAAGGTCTTGATGAGAACTTTTCAAAACAGGTCTTAGTTTGGCAAAGTTTGCTTCGAGGGGCGCACAGGGAGGGGAAACACACGAAAAATTTGTGTCCCCCCCCTCGCGATTGGACACCTGTGATCCGAAAAATCTGAAAAAAATCAAGAATGTAGGCCTTGATGAGCACAACAACAACAAATACGTGAGAAGTCGCAATTCACTCAATTTTGTTAGTAATAGTATGATTTATCGATTTTATGTTTTCTTGAATAAAATCTTCACGATGCATTTAAATTCAATGAAATTCAGTACGCAGATGACTATTTATAAAGTTGATCTACCCTGGAAGTTTCATGAAGATTGAATAATATTTAGCGAAGTTATAGCGGTTTGAATTTTCCTGTATTACTATGGAACAATATGCGCTGCATATATTACTATGGCAACATATGGCTATGGAACAACATGCGCGTTTTACCGACTCAGACACCACAGTTTTGCTAGGATTTGCATGAAAATTTCAGGAATGATAGGTGTCATGAATATATTTGAGAATCGGTTCAGCTAGTGGCATCAGTAATTGTAAAACAAAATAGTGGCTGTTTTAAATGCGAAGATTGAATAATTTTGAGTTATTTTGCCCCAACGTTTCAGGTGCATGCTTTGTACACTTGATTCAATTTAACGAATGACTGAAGATGAGTACCTAAAATTAATGCTCATAAGTGAAACAAGTCAAGGAGGCAGGAGAGAGCTCCTAGCAAAAGGGTTTTGTAACAACTCTAGGATTCGAAAAAGTTGGCTATTAATCGATGATAACAGTACAGCAGAGTGGCCCCTGAAAAAAAATTCATCAAACGTAGCTGATATGAGTATGAATGAAAGTTTTCATGGGAGCTTTTCAAAACAGTTCTTAAACTGTCAGTTTTTGCTTCAGTGGGGCACAGGGGGGAAATACATGAAAAATGTGTTTCCTCCCTCGCAAATGGTCATCTGAAATAATTATCAAGGGAGATATTTATGAGTATAACAATACCAAAAATCTCAGAAGTCGAAATTCGTTCAACTTTGTTAATAATAGTATGATCTTCGAATTTCATAGTTTCTCCAATAAAATCGTCATTGACATGCTTCTTGACTTTGTTGAATCTGGTGACTGCATTTTGAAAGTTGAATACAAAACCCTTCTGACATGAGCGTAGGTCTGTTTACCCAACTTGTTTTTTGGTTAAAGTGAATTTATCTTTGTTGTGTATCACTTTTGTTTAATGTTTATGTTGCGTTCAGTTCTTATTAAATAAGTCTTTGATTCCTTATACACATTTTGATTTTGTGTTAACTACCTTGTTTTAATAAATATATATATATATATATATATATATATATATATATATATATATATATATATATATATATATATATATATATATATATATATATATATATGGGTTTCTAATCGCACCAGGCATTACAGATTGAATCGAATCTTTACAAAATTTGTAGGTAAGATAAATGAATTTTAAAATCCTATTCAGCAAACAATATCAGTTATACTACAGCAAACTAGCGGCCGTTTAAAATTTAATGGATTTTTCAACAAAGTGATTAATGCACATGCATTTGAAGATTTTCCTTAGTTAATTCACTATTAGTGTCGGCATATCATAGGCTGTGTATAGAACCCTTCTAATAGGAGCATACTTCTGTCCACCCAATTTATTTAAATATTTACTCCAATGAAATACCAAAAGGCAAATACCACCTAAAACTAAGATAGTATTGACGAATTTACAGGATATCATATAAATTGATTAGATTGCTTTTACGTGAGCTGTTCGTCACATTTGTCATTGTTATCCTAAAAGCTTTCTCGACTATTTGGATCTGATGTGAATATACCTCAACACATAAACTTGGCTGTCACCATCCAAAGGGACTATTCTCCTGATTGAATCACAAATTTTATTGCAAAAAACATATAAACAGATCCCCGAAAAGCAATAATATCTTATTCTCATCTTGGGACTTAGTATCACTTTTTATGGGTTATTATTCAAACGATATCCATCTATCCCCTTATTTATCCATCTGTCTATCATTTTGTACGAGAAAGTTAGCAGAGAACAATTTACAAGTATGATCACATTTCACTGCATACTTGATTGCACTCTGCAATGGCAATGTGTTTGTGAAAATGTGGTTTTAAGTGTCATAAAGACGATGTGTGATAAGGATTAATATACTTGTGTTTTTGCGGTTTACCGTGATGTATTGTTTATACTTTTTATCGCAGTGTGTTAAATGTGGTTCACAGGTTTTATGTTGGATTATGTGAGCAATATAAATCTACTATGTTGAAGCTTCGTTTTTATTGTAAAATTAGTGATGGGGACAAATAAACTTTTTTTAACCGCAGATAAAGGTTTTTTTGGACTTGGGGATTATTAAACACGAGTACGAGTAGATTAAAATTGATTTTGTGATTCGTGCTTTATTGTATTTAACTGTTAGCGAAATTGGTTGTCTGTTAGACTAAAGCTGTCATGGGGACTGATGGAAAAATCAGGTTATCATCACTCTTGTTAGCTGAATCACTTTTGAGAGTACCCTTACGATTGACAACGAACTTTTCCAAAATAGGTATGTCCTCGTATTTCAACGCCAAGATTCAATTTGGACTAGTGCGTGATATTGCACAGGCCACCGATGAAAAAAGTTGATATCCCCGTTTTTGGTGAGCTGACTCCAAACATGATACTATGATGTTGAATCTGCCTTATCAAAACATTTAAAAGACGAAAACCATAAAATTGGACTTGATAACATTCAATTATTGCATAACATCGACGGAGGCGCATTCTTAGATAAAACTGAAATTTTAGAAATTAATAAAGTTGAATACTCAGGTTCAAATATAATTAACGATCAACTAGATTTCGTTTGCAATAGTTCGTTATTAAAAGCGCATAAACATTAATATTCAATGATTGGATGTGATTTGCAACATCCTGTTAATGATAGCAATAGATTTGACTAGCCACTTTATAAATAGCCTGACCAGGCCTTAATAGAGCGAAACGCGTCGCATTCAGATGTAACACAACCGCAAACACATGAAATGAAAAAGTAATGAAAAACAAAAATTTAACAATCGTTTTTATTATTTAATCATTTTTTTGCACTGCAAATTTTGAGGGGGTACCACTTTTGACTTATGTTTCATCACTCTAGTTTATATGGTTTATGGGAAAACTTGCTGTGACACACGGACAGACAGACGCACGGACGGGACGGATAGACAGGTTGCGATTTTAGGAGGATATTTTAAAGATATTACACAATCCCCTAAAATGTTCTATTGCACAAATACTTCCAAGTTAAGCCATTAAAAACGTTTCCTTGGAAAGTATTCGACGTTTCAGTTGCTACTAAAACAATGAATTCTGCTTGCTTTCTGATCTTTTAGGAGCCGCCATTTTGAATGCATGCATTTTAGTTGGGATTTTTTAAATTTTTGTGTCCCCAGGGCCTCATCAATCAAATTGCCAAATCTCATTCAAATTGGAAGTAAAAGTATTAAAATTTTAGTGAAAACGACCACCAGAGAGCCACAAAAATTTTGAAAAAAATCCATATTTGAAATGTCGCCATTTTGAAACTCGCATATGAATTTTCCCCAAAATCATAAAACTTTTAGATCTAATTATTTTCTATAATGGTAATAAGTTTCATATACATCACATTCAAATTGTGACTTTTAGAAGCGTTTGAAATATTGAGCTTCAATAAACCGCTATTTTGTTTTTTGAGACCTGAACTTTAGTTAGATCCTTAGATACTTAGACTTTTTACCAAAGCACCGAATTTCATCAACATGGCTTGAAAGGTTTGGTCACAACTAGAAAACCAAATTTGTGTACGTTCTTCGCCATTTCGTTCAGACTGACCGACCGACCTTGGATTTTTATTGTGAGATTCATCACACAGTTTAATAAATCGCCGTACCAAATTCATCCAAATCGAAGTTATACTTTTGTCAGAAGAGAAATCACGATTTTCTGCTTGGCCGATTTAGCTGGTTAATAAATTCCTCCGAAATATTTGCCGTATACATCTTTCTTGAAAATTCAGTGAAAATGGAAGCAAAATTCCAATCTCTAGCATGGTCAGAAATTTCATTATATCCCATATATACTCGTATATATACATATATATATATATATATATATATATATATATATATATATATATATATATATATATATATATATATATATATATATATATATATATATGCACGTGAGTCATTCAACAAGTACTTAGCCTCACCGCCCAAGGACGCTGCTATTACAAAAGAGTTTTACCATCGTGCAGCATAATCAACAAAACTAATGGAGGGGATCGACTGAAACTTTGACAGTAGGCTGTTAAAAGAAGGTACTGCACGATGGTAAAACTCTTTTGTAATAGCAGCGTCATTGGGCGGTGAGGCTAAGTACTTGTTGAATGACCCACGTACCTATATATATATATATATATATATATATATATATATATATATATATATATATATATATATATATATATATATATATATCTATAAAGGGTGGTCCGACCATAATGCACGATGTTCATTGTGAGTTACACCTTCACGTCAAGTTTTTCACCTAACTTAATTTGACATTTCTTTGTTTCAGTGTCTGACAAATTCAACCACGGAGAGGTACACAATTGAGCTGGGCCTTAAGGTTTTTGAAGCCCTTTGCAAAAATGGGCATTCAAATCAAAATGTGCTTTGTGCACTTGGTGTTTTTTTTTTGTTCAGCATAATCGACCAAATGTGTCCCTTAATCGGGAGAATCGTGCACAAATTTGAGCAAATCGGGTCTGTAGCAAATATGAAATCACCTGCGCATGCTCGCCCAGTTCGTTATGCGGAAAAAATTGCTGTTGTTCGCGAAAGTGTGGCAAAAGGGCCGTCAACGTCGACTCGTCGTCGTGCCCAACAATTGAACACCTCACGAACATCACTGATGCGAATTTTGAATAAAGATTTGAGTTAACACGCTCACAAGGTTCAATTTACTCAAGAAATGAAGCCAACAGACCGTTTCAAGCGTAGGAAATATGCCAAATGGTTTTTTTGAACAGACAGAAGGGAATGATGACTTTACAAAGAACATAATCTTCAACGACGAGGCACACTTTCACTTCAGTGGATTCGTTAACAGACAGAATTGCCGGATTGGGGCAAATGAAAATCCACGAGTGATTGTTGAAAAGCCGATGCATCCGCAAAGAGTGACTGTTTACTGCGTTTTATGGGCTAGCGGCGTCATCCGCCAAGCAGTTACCGTGAATGGTGTTGACTGTTGCGAGATGAAAACGGACTTCTTGTGGCCAGAAATTGAGGTTATGGACCTGGACGATATGTTGTTCCAAAAGGATGGTGCCACTTGACACACAGCCATCGAAACAATGGCTCTTTTACGCGTGTTTTCTCACGTTGCAGCGATATTAATTGGCCGCCACAATCATGGGATCTGACACAGTTGGACTTTTTTTCTGGGGATATTTAAAAAAAAAAGGTATACGTCAATCAGCCAAGAACAATGCAAGAGCTAAAGGATGAGATAATTCAGCACATTAACGACATTGAACCTCAATTATGTCTCACAATTATTGGAAATATGGGCCAACGGATAGAAGTTTGCCATCGTAGCCGCGGCGAGCATTTGAGCAATATTTTATTCGACGCATAATTGGCATAGATACTTCTATTAAAATAAAAAATATTAACATAATTCTCTGAAAACTTTTTGTTTTATTTACAATTCACATCGTGCGTTTTGGTTGGACCACCTTTTAATTATATAGTTATATATATATATATATATATATATATATATATATATATATATATATACACATATATATATATATATATATATATATATATATGTATATATATATAAATATATATATATATATATATATATATATATATATATATATATATATATATATATATATATATATATATATATATATATTGTTACATGTACAAATAATTCTGCGAGCTACTGTCGCAATTGTTTACACAACAATGAAGAACACGAATTCACTCGTAACCACGAGAACCCAACGAGCATGATCAACATCTGCAAGTGACGTCACTCCATTCATTAATTTTCTCGAATCTACCAGCTAGAACATTCGCCAATAAACGAGAAATGGGTGAATAGGTAGAGACCCTATATAAAGGCGAGCTGAATGAATGGGGGGATGATCATTCATTCGACCGCGATAAGAAAACTGCGATATAGTGGAACGCAAAGTAAAGACAATTGATTGTTTGAGTGCAAAGTGTGTTTTGTAATAGTGAAGTGATTTAGAAGACAATGGCGATAAGAAATTTATGGACAAGTGTTAGATTTAAAAATTAAGTGAAAATTAAAATTAGTGAAAGTGTAGATTGATCATTGTGCAATTAAATAAACTCTTTTAACTTAAATTAAAAGACATTGCGTTTTCACTTTCCCGGAACGTTAAAATTATAGGCCGCGAACTAATAACACGCGACAGTGGTGTCGAGAAGTGAGATAGAAAATTTCGAAAAGTGAAAACATTTAAACATTTTTAAACTGCACAGTTGTGAAATCTAACGTAGAAACTGTTGGAAAAAAAAAACACAAAAAGCCAACACAATAAAAATGCCACGAAACTTGCATCTAAGAATCAATGAATTGACCATGTCGGAGCTCAAGGAAGAGTTAGAACAGCGAAATCTGGCTACGCAAGGTACAAAGGCCACACTGATTGCACGCTTGCGCGACGCGATCGAGTCGGAAGGCGTGAATCTGGATTCGGGTGAGTTCTCAGATGCGGAAAAAGGCGCAGAAGGTGGAGGAGTAGAAACACCAAAATCGAAGGAGCCAGAAAATGCGCTATTGCAAATGTTAATGCTGATGTCATCGAGTCTGACTGCGAAGCTAGATGAACAATCAACGAAGCTAAACGAACAATCAGCGAAGCTGGACCAACAAGCAATCGAAATCAAAGCAGACATCAAAGCAGACATCACACAGAAGCTGGAGAAACAGTCAACCGAAATAAAAGCGGAGCTCGGTAGTCTCAACAAGCAAGTTAAAGGCGTCGAGGAAAAGGTTGACCAGGTCGAGGAAAAGGTTTACCAGGTCGAGGGAAAGGTCAGCCAGGTCGAGGAGAGAATCAACAATGAGATGGAAAACATGAAAAAGGAATTGGAAGCAGCAAAGGCAGTAGTAACCGCCCCACCAGCCCCAATTATAACCGCAGCGCAAAGCTCATCTAGAAATGTACAAGCACCAATATTCGATGGGCAAACGGTCTGGACTATTTACAAAACCCAGTTTGAAGCAGCCGCTCGCATAAATCACTGGAATGAGCAGGAACGAGCAACTGCATTGATTCTTGCTCTAAGAGGCCCAGCTGCCGAGCTGTTGCAGACGATCCCCGTTGAATTGCACTCAAACTCGAATGCTATAATGAATGCGCTCGACATGCGTTATGGAGATGATCATCTAAAGCAGATTTATCGATCACAGCTAAGGCATCGGGTGCAGAAGCCTGGTGAAACCCTACAGCAGCTAGCCCAAGACATTGAGCGACTAGCACTTTTGGCTTACCCAGCCTACGACCCAGAACATCGAGATGATGCAGCGACAGAAGCATTCATCAGCGCACTAAAGGACCCGGAATTGCAACAAGCCGTGCGTTTAGCTCAAAAGCAAACGGTTAAGGACGCATTGGCTTACAGTCTGAACTTTGAGGCAGCGAAAAATGTGACTCGTACCACTGCCCGGGTTCGTGAAGTAGTGACAGACGAGTGCAGGCGTGAACGCGTGGAAATCGAGCGAGACCCGCATGTAAATGGTGCGCCTAGATGCTGGAATTGCGGAGAGAAGAGGCACTTGCAAAGAGACTGCAAGAAGCGAAGAAAACCGAGCTATTGTCCAGGGTGTGCAGCTAGAACGAGATCCAGACCGAGTCAGAGGCCCAGAATGGAAGCCCTTCAAACAGAGGGGTCGGGAAACATGTAAGAGCCAACTTCGTGGGGCAGAGGTTGGCTAGGAGGATCAACGTCCCCAGCACCACCATCACCGTGTCAAGACTACATCGTGGAGAAGCGGACTTATGCCTTCCGGGTCAAATTGACGGAGAACACTGCACCATAACAATCGACACTGGTGCTACCCGATCGATTATCCGACCAGACCTAGTTAGACAGCAACAACTTCACAAGGGCAGAATTTTCTCACTACGGACAGCTACGGGAGAAACTGCACCTGTTCATGGAGAGGTCAACCTCCAGATACAGTTGGGAGACCTTGTGTTCCGACATAATTTTCTGGTCGCGAACATTATGGATGACTGCATTCTCGGAATGGATTTTCTCCGACCACATGGAATCACGTTAGACTTGGGCAAACGTGTATTGAAATGGAAGAATGTCGAAGTACTGATGGAGGATCCCAGCGTCCAAATTCCCAAGATGAATGTACTGGTATGTACTGACACTGATGTACCGAATTCTTCTGAAAGCATTGTATGGGCCAAGCTTGATGGTGATTCTGGAGACCACCGATCTTATCTGATAGAGCCAACGAAGACATCCGCATTGCGCAGCTTGATTGTAGGACGAAGCCTTGTAAGATCTTTAAGGAACGGATATGTGCCGGTTAGAGTCCTTAACACCGCAGACTCAACCACGAGCATCAAAGCGGGAGAAGTCATCGGCAGCTGCCAGCCTGTTTCCACCATCACCTCTTTGGAAGCTTCTCACAACCATCATTGGAAAAGGAGGCAAGACACAGACAAAGCCCGGGAATCCACGCCTGCAATATTGAAGCAAGTCAAATTGCCGGTGCAGCTATTCAAACGAGCCTCTGATCTGGTCACCAAGTACAGTGACATCTTCTCAACAAGCCCAGATGACCAAGGCCGAACGAGTCTGGTAACTCACGTCATAGATACACAGGGAGCCAAGCCGATTCGACAAGCACCCAGACGCCTCCCTGTAGCCAAACAAGGAGAAGTGAGCGCGCTGATCTCGGACATGGAAAAACAAGGCGTTATTGAACCTTCTGTCAGTCCATGGGCCGCGCCTGTAGTTCTAGTAAAGAAAAAGGATGGTAGTACTCGTTTTTGTGTCGACTATAGGCAGCTCAACGACGTCACTAAGAAAGATAGTTACCCGCTCCCACGCATCGATGACATCATGGACACTTTAGCCGACGCAAAATGGTTTTCTACACTCGATCTCAAGAGTGGCTACTGGCAGGTAGAAATCGACAAGAAGGACCGAAAGAAGACCGCATTTTCAGTTGGGACCGGATTGTGGCAGTTTGTGGTGATGCCATTTGGGCTTTGCAATGCTCCAGCCACTTTCGAACGCTTGATGGAATACGTGCTACGTGGTCTAACCTGGAAAACCTGCTTGGTGTACCTAGACGACATCATCGTCATCGCGAGAACGTTCGAAGAGCATGTGCGGAACTTAGAAGAGGTTTTCTCCAGACTGCGACTGGCAAATTTGAAACTTAGTCCCGACAAGTGTACTCTTTTCGCAGCTGAAGTAAAATACCTGGGACATGTCGTATCAGCAGAAGGGGTCAAAACAGACCCTGAGAAGATTGAAGCCGTGAAAAGCTGGCCATCACCAAACAACAAGCGCCAACTACGAAGTTTCCTGGGTCTGGCAACCTACTATCGAAGATTCGTCAAAGACTTTGCCAAAATAGCTAAGTGTCTCCATCAGCTAACCGAGAAAAATCGTCCGTATGTCTGGAACGAACAATGCCAGACAGCCTTTGAGACCCTGAAGGAAAAGCTGTGTGAATCACCCGTGCTGGCGTATCCGAAACCCGGAAAAATGTTTGTAGTTGACACTGATGCAAGCAACGGCGGTATTGGAGCTGTACTCTCCCAGCAGATCAATGGCGAAGAAAAAGTCCTCTCGTATTACAGTCGAGTTCTTTCAAAAAGTGAGAGGAACTACTGTGTGACCAGGAAGGAGCTATTGGCTATAATAGAGGCCACCAAGCAGTTCCACAAGTACCTATATGGCCAGAAATTTGTTCTTCGAACGGACCATGCATCACTGAGATGGCTACTTAACTTCAAAAACCCCGAGGGACAAGTTGCGAGATGGATCGAAAGATTGCAGTCGTACGACTACGAAATTGTTCATCGAAAGGGCGGAGCTCATGGAAATGCTGACGCCCTATCTCGTCGCCCATGTCCAGCTAACTGCAAGCATTGCCGACGGATTGAGGAAAAGGAGCCGCCCGTTGATCTGCGACTGATAACGGCCGAATTCGATGAAGGTTGGTCATCGGAGGAGATTCGAAATGCCCAGCTAGCCGATGAAGACATCGGACCATTGCTCGTATGGAAGGAGACGACTGGGCGACCTGAGTGGAAGGACGTTTCAACGCATGGCGCAACCCTGAAAAGCTATTGGGCACAATGGAACTCCCTTCAGGTGGAGGGTGGTGTACTCAAGCGGAAATGGGAAACGGCGGATGGCACCTCCTATAGGATGCAAGCTATACTACCCAAAAGCCGAATCCACGATGTGGTTAAGGAAATGCATGAAGGATCCTCGGGAGGCCACCTTGGTGTTAACAAGACCTTAGCGAAATTGCGGGAACGGTTCTACTGGCTCCACGCTCGAGAAGACGTAGAGGACTGGTGTCGCAGATGCACAATTTGCGCTTCCGTCAACGGCCCAAAGCGACGACTGAGAGGACAAATGCAAACCTATAACGTAGGGGTACCGTTTGAAAGGATTGCTGTTGACATCGCTGGACCCTTTCCTGAATCTGAATGGGGAAATCGATACACGCTGGTTGTAGCCGATTATTTCAGCAAGTGGCCCGAGGTCTACCCCATTCCCAACCAGGAAGCAACTACTGTAGCTGAACAGCTAGTGTTAAATTGGGTCAGTAGGTACGGCGTACCTGGCGAACTACATTCGGATCAAGGCCGAAACTTTGAGTCACTAATTTTTGGCGAAATGTGCGAGCTGCTCGGAATACGGAAAACGAGGACAACACCGCTGCATCCCCAATCCGATGGAATGGTCGAACGTTTCAACGGCACGCTCAATAAACACCTTGCCAAAATGGTTGACGAGAACCAAAGGGACTGGGACCGACATATCCCACTATTTTTGATGGCGTATAGAGCCGCTGAACATGCGTCGACGGGCCAAGCCCCAGCCAAAGTCATTTTTGGAAAGACTATTCGTTTGCCAGCCGATATAAAGTTCGGAACACCCCCTGAGAAACCCCAAACGGTCTCGGAGTACGCAAGTGATCTACGAATACGGTTGAACCAGATACATCGGACCGTGCGAAAACACCTCGAATCGGCTACTGACCGCATGAAGACCAGGTATGATCTAAAGGCTAATTCTACTGGCTTCCAGCAAGATGCCTTGGTGTGGCTTTATAACCCGCAACGGCGAAAGGGTAGGTCTCCAAAGTTGCAACATAATTGGGAGGGACCATACCGAGTTACAAAGCGAATCAACGACGTCGTATACCGAATACAGGAACATCGTAAGCCGAGAGCTAAAATGAAAATCGTGCATCTGGACCGTCTTGCCCCATATTACACCCAGGGAGAATTGACTACAACTGGCGACACATCTTTTCGGGGCGAAAAGAACTGAGGTGGGGGCAGTGTTACATGTACAAATAATTCTGCGAGCTACTGTCGCAATTGTTTTCACAACAATGAAGAACACGAATTCACTCGTAACCACGAGAACCCAACGAGCATGATCAACATCTGCAAGTGACGTCACTCCATTCATTAATTTTCTCGAATCTACCAGCTAGAACATTCGCCAATAAACGAGAAATGGGTGAATAGGTAGAGACCCTATATAAAGGCGA